>JAQFYU010000104.1:0-35527 GCA_034694905.1 Ceratophysella granulata | reverse complement strand
GACCCGAAACCTTCGGGTTAAAATTAGCTTGACCCGAACCCGACCCGAAATGTTCGGGTCGGGTCAAAAATTGAAATGACCCGACCCGAAACCCGACCCGACCCGAAACCCGTCGGGTTGACCCGACCCGATGGCCATCCCTACCCCGAACTAACCATTTGAGCCAACTCACCGAAGCATTGGATTTTGCATTCAATTCGTGGGCAAAAGAAAGGTTCTGAGCTTAAGCTCTTTAAGAAGTGAAGATAATTTCTGAGAGATTCATTCATTAATTAAACGAAACGTAAACCCCGTTATTAATTTCATCAATCACAATCAAGACTTTATTGGAATAAAACGGTTAATTCCGTTCGTGTGTTCGATAAATTGCCAAAGCTCAACTGGATTTCGAATCCCAGTTCAATTTGTCCGTAGCCTGACTTGAGCTCAGATAAGCTCCATCCTTTCTCTAGAAAATGATGAAGAATTCCCAAAGTGTGTGTTTTGGTGAATGGGCTGAAGCAGGGCTGAAGAGATCAATGCTCAATTCAACTTCACTTCTGCTACAAAGGTTCACAGTAAATAAATAGAAGCTCGGAAGCACCTTATTATTTGATTCTCTGAACTCAGGTCGGGTGCTTTCGTATTGTCCACACAATCCGGAGATAGTGAAGTGTACTAGGAACAGACGGAAGTTGAACTTCTTTTTCCCATATTGTGCCAAACAGACAATAAATCTTGCTCACTTCCTATTTACTTTAGCAGACCTGACAGCCAAAAATATAATATCAGACCTACTGACAGTTGGAACCAATCGAGACTTCGAAACTATAGGAATTAAGGAATCCCTCCGGCTCAGTTCAGTTCCCATGTCACAATTAAATACGTTGCAATGCAACAGCACAGGAACACATGGAAGTCCCTTTTTCATCAGAAACACAAAAGAACGGAAGAGTAAAATATTGTGATTTTCGGAAATTTGACTTATAACTAGGGTTAAGTTTTCAAGCTAATTGCAGGTTTTTTTGCAAGGATGAATGTTGACCAACGCTTATGTTTATCATCCATATTGCCAATTCATATTGGCATGTTTTAGCATATTTCAAGTATTTTTTTGTATATTTTTCATACTTCGAGATTTTCGGTTTTTAGTGCGTATGTTGATGATTTTCAGTCGATAAATGGTACAAATTCACTTATTACACGCAAAAATACTTACTGAAATAAATATTTCACTATATATATTTTGCAAATATCAAATTTTATTAAATATAACGACAAAACGAATGCAATCTAGCGCATGTTGTTCGCGCTTGACAAATTTTTTACATACATGTTTTTTTTTTCATACTAACATATTTAATTGCATATGACTACATATTTTAGTGCATACGACATTTTTTTTACATATTGTATAAAATGTCGAATCGGGATCACATCACAGCATCGGACTAGCGTCTCAGAAACTCAGGACATGTTTGCGTTGTACCCTGTCTGCCAACTGTCGATATTTGTATTATATTCACAATTCACTCTAATTTTGACAACTAAACCTTTGAAAAGATTAAGGAGTTTTGTTGAACCTTCAGAAGCAAAGATGTCTAACTTAGTTTAAAGCTGGCAAGTTACATTAATGTTAGAACAAGAATAACTATTGTCAATTTGGTTGTAAGGCGTGATACTACCATAAATCCCTCTTGTGGGTGGGTGTCATGCATAGTGTATGTTATTCATGGCTTCTATTGTAAACATGATTTCAAATAAATAAATATACAATTTATTCTAAATGCAGGTGCCATGTGCCATAAAAGTGTGAAGAATGATGAAAGCAACAACACAGTGAAACAACTACGGCATTGTTTGTGCTGCGCACAAGTAGTGTATATGATTCACTGAAATTGTGCCAATAGTCTTTTAGTTTAGAATTCTTTGTTTTCCTTGTTACAATTCGAGTAACATATCAACAGAAGATTCATTTCGAGTGTGGTTTTCATCTATAGCGTAGTATAAATACGAGTGGATTTGAGATTTGAGTACTTGAGCATTTTCCGTATCGAATTTGGAAAAGTAAGAACAGCTACAGTACGCAAATAATACTTATTTTGGCGTGTGCTCATTCCAGACACAGACACACATTGTTATCCATTATCCGCATATAGTTCACCAAATACCTGGCATGTTTCAATTAGATGTATAGCTTTGTCTCTAAATGGCTCCGAGCCGTGTGTTCAACTCCAAATATCCAATTCTCCATTAAAGAGCACGAAACCCAATCTCACCCATTCAGCCGTGTACTATTACGACAAAAATATTTGCTCATGCATAAAAAGCCGGTAGTTCCTCTCACATGACGCGTTCCCTTTGTTTTACAGAATGAAGAGACACGGATGGAAATTGAAAAGCCATGTTCGAAATATTAAACAAAATCCTTCCATTGTTTCAAAAGGCATGTTCAATCCTCCCCCAGTCTCTGTCTGTCTCTCTGACTTTGACACAAGGGGAAAGGGAAGAGATGTACGGAGGCTGGGCGGAGGCTATAAGGATGATCAAACAAAAACACTTTAGTGTAAAATGAAGAACCCTCACCAAAATAATTAGCATAGACTCGGATCACACGCATCAGAAGGTCCACTGAGAACTCAAGTTGAGTGAAATGCAAATTCCGAGAGTGTCAGCATGACGAGACACTTTTGGACCTTACACAAGTATTTCGGGATTATGCTCAACAAAAGTGGCTCTACTTTTGAAAAAAATGACTCCATGAAAACCATATGACGTTGCATAATGCTGGACGAGTAATCAAAGGCTGCCATGCCACCGAGCAGGATTTAATTAGTCCAAGTATGCATTCATGTAATCACATATTTACATGAGGCAAGCCGCTGAGCAGCTTGTTTTGACTAATAATTTCTTTGTTTCGAGTGGTCCATCATATCATGCTCCGTGCAACGTGTAACCCAGTCTGCAATTACGTGTAATGGAATCCAATTGAGTAAAAAACGAGAAAGTGCAGTAGCCAAGGAAAATTAAGCGCCCAGACTGCACTGTCATCATTGAAGATGAGCTGTAATAAATGCATAATAGGATGCAACCAGTTGCACCTGGCATGGAACATGGAACACAGATTTATACGAGCAACCTGCTACATAATCTGGCTCTAGGGCAAGCAGTGCAGTAGACATGCATGTCAGGTCAGCCTCAGTAACACTACAAAGTTCTACATATTAAAGGGTTCCTCAGGTTTTTTTCTCTAAATTATAAAAAATCAAAACAAAAGGTTGGAAGTTGGAACAATGGAAATTGCCACTACTTTACCACAGACTGAGAGATGGGAAATAAATGAGTATTTTGTAATAGTTATATATTTTTTTCTAAACGGGTTTTTAAGGTTGTTACGTAGCGTAGTAGAATTGGAAGACAAAGGGAGAGTAGAACGGGTTTAAATGAAAATAGAAGCCTAGAGTAGTTATCCCAGACCCTTGAAGAGGCTTCATACCCTCTTGCATGTTACAGACGAGATGTTGAAATTAAGGAAGGGCTTTATTAACGGCGGCTTCTTTTTGTAACAGTGATTTATGTGGGGATGTCGGTACATGGGAAATTTCGATATTAAGGGATACCTGACTTTTGGTTGCTAGGATACTGCGTGGGGTGCTTCTAGAAGGGTTTTGCGTATTTTCAGCTGCATTCGATTTCGTCTATACAGGTTCGCGTAAATCTCAAATATAATTTTCCTTAATTTTAACTCGATTTTTGTTCAACTATCTGTTTAACATATGTCGTGGCAGAATTTTGAGTAGAACATAATTGGGTTGAATACAGGATTAGGGAACACGCGGTAACCGCACATGGAGAAAGCTAGATGGTAACCACTGACTCGTCCATGGTAACCACCCGTTACTTCAGGTTAAGTTAGGTATTCCGAAACGCGCGCAAGTGGTTACCATGGGTGGTTACCATGTGCGGTTACCGCGTGTTCCCTAATCCTGTATTCGACCCAGAATTGTGTACCAGGAGCATTTCATATTTCATGTCAATTTCAGCCACAGAAGGGTTTACTTTTACCTTCAGTTTTCAACCTTCAGTTTTCAATAAATTCAAAAAAATTAAACCAATAAATCAATTTTGCTGGAATTGGCTGAACATGTGGCGGCGAAATTTTGAATTGCAGAAAGAATCGTATAAATTGGCTATTGTGATCTATTAGTAATTTATTCATAGAATTAAAATCAAAATTTTATCTTCTACATGAGTATGATATGATGATAGAATATATAATACAGGATTATTTTATATATAAATCCGATTTTTAAAACATCATCTCTTGCCACAAAAAATGAATTCAAAAAGAGACGAACAGAAGGCTGAAATCTCATTTGCATTGTCTAATATTCGACTTCTCAAACCTGTATTTCTATAAAATTCCCTAATTAGTAGGCGCTGTATCGAGTAAATTGATGACTATTACCTCCCACCTCGTGGTTATAGCCCGAAATAGCTCTAACATATAAATCTCAGCAGAACATAATGGGAAACCCAGATAAAAGAACTGGCACTCTGTTCCTTTCTCTCTTATTTTCCCGTGAGAACGATCTTCTTGAGGTAAAAAAAACTTTTGAAAATGATCAGGCCAGGGAAACATAAGAGAGACTTCAGACTTCATCATCTCTGTAGACCCACATTTTCCATGTGGTAAGTCAGTCTCTCCAACATAACATCCAGCCACTTTTTCTCAGTTGGCTTAAGAATATTATAAATGATGAGGTTCCCCATGACGGAGAGATGTGGAAGCGGAGTCTTCCCCCTTTTCCAGAAAAAAAAACCGAGGAGGGTACTTAAATTTTAAAACCCTGTGTCCTGTGTATCCTCATAATATTATTTACATGTTTTTTTTCTGGACAAGAAATGAGGCTTATTAGGCTTCAAATTCTCTCAACTTGCAACTTAGACTTTTTCTCTGGCTTTTCCGCTCTTTCAGTCGTTCTCATGGGTGTAAAGTGCAGGAAGTCTATTAAAAATTCAAGAGTGTAGTGAAGCATTACTCAGGCTGGATGTTGGAGTTTTCCTATTTTCGTGGACTTGCACGACAAACAAGCAACAAGCACAACTGGTTGATTATACTTGTATTTTTGATCGAAATTCGCAAGATCTTCTATGATTGATTACTTAAAGAAGGTTTCGTATGAACAAAATTGGTCGAAATATATTTTAAAATATGCAAAATATGGCAAAATATTCTATTAAAATGCGCAAATACCAGATCTATGCAAAAGAATACATTTCAAAAAAGGAAATGCTTGGTAGGTACCATCCAGTCAGTCAAATTGCAAATCAAACAAAATGTTGGAAAGAACGAAATTATTGCCAAACTGCAAAAAATTGTGAATTCCAACAATATTTGCCTAGAAACCAGAAAGTATTAAATAATACTTTTAAATACAATCCTAATTCAATGGGCAAATGCCGTTAAAATCGCAAAACTTGAAGTAAAAATTCAATACAGGACGACATACTCCAAAACATGCACCAAAACTTGGAAAAAAAAACATAATTATGCCCAAGAAGTATGTAAGATATGCACAAATCTTCAAAATAAAATTTGGTTTTCGGAACCAGACTTTGCTAAGATATTTTTAAAACCTACGGCGATTGAATTGATTCCCCGAATAAATAAGGTTTTTTGCATAATACCCCTGGCTAATAGCCGATAGCTGAATAGCTGAATGGCTTAAACTTACACAACATATAGAACAATTTCATATCAACTGAAATCAGCAGATTTCAGTTAATTCCTCATTCAGAATTTAGTGTAATATGTTTAAACCGATTCCTACGAAGGGTGTGGTCCCATTGTTTGGAATTATATGTTACACCATGCTCTGTCTCCATTTAATAAGCCTGGAAGATGGAAAATTGCCTCCGCTGATTGTAATAAATGGTTTTTAAGTAAGTCACTCTTGTCTGGTTCACCCGAAGGACTCGTACTCGTTGGGGACATGAAAGGCTTTAGACTACATCTCATTCTAAGCCCCGGTTACTGGTTACTTAGCTAATGACCACCCTGGGAACCGTCTTTTAGGGGTTTTGGCACAGTGACAAATTGACCTAATTTTCACTCAAATTGACTCATTCATTAGGAAGAGGTCTTTCAAAGAACTACTTTATTGTAATGGCACATGCCATAGACGCATGTCAGGCCCCCATGCAGAAGATTCTATTCTAGTAAGACCCTATAAAAGAGCTAATTCGAGTTTCACGCCGTAACGACTCCTTAGTCTTAAGGTATCGCGTTATCAGTTGGTACGAAAATAGCAAAATGCATCAGCCGCTTGCCGCTTCCTTGCTCATTTTGGTTTATGTTACGTTAAGAGTGCGTTACCTTGTAATTGATCCATTCCAATTTCCTATAAAGGGGATTATCAAGATAACATAAACTGTAATTTAGCAATTTGGGCCGCAAGCCATGAAGCAGGATTTTGTAAGTAATATGGATGCGGACACATCAGCTTAAGCAACCTACTTTTCTTGTTTACTTCGCAAAGATTGAGTAAAGGAAGTACTACGAAAATTAGTCAATCTGGGCAGATAAAGGAAATGCTTTCATCTGAATCGTTAAAGCGTGCTCAACTCCAAGATCAAAGGTTGAGAGGCGATCATTATTCCTTGCATATCTTCAGTTTATGCCTCTGGATTTGCCCTGTTTCTTATAGTTATAGTTTAACCTAGGGAGATATAAAGTGTAAATACTTCAATGCTTTGATTTTATATATGAACATAATACACAACTTAAGATAAATTTCTTGTCCAAAAATAAATTTTGACTCAAGGTGGCTCTGGCTGATCGCACTATCTGAAAATTATTTTGTTTTTAAAAATTCAAAAAAATGGTTAATAATAATTTAGTTTGATTTACTTTAATTTATTCTATTTCAAATTTCTTTGATCCAGCATTCCATTTAATAATTGAGACATTTTATTTTGGTTAGGTTAGCATACTATCGGCTAAAGTTAGGTTAAGCTAGTTTAAGCTACTAAGGTAACAATTTGCTCGAATATTGTTTAGAAGGTAAATGAAGATCGTCATTGTATTATATATGTATTTGAACACAGGAAGGGTGTATATTGCATTTACAAATTTTATGTTATGGTTAGGGGTCAGGGAAGGGACAAGGGACCAGAGTGAAAACATCCAGTTTCATAATCCTGGTCAAACAGTATCTTTGAACCCTTGAAACAGATCACTCACAGTAATTGTAACGAAATACGAGGGGTGTTTGATAACTATCGGGGCCATTTTTGTACAGAACCAGCAAAAGAAAGCTACAGTCTTGAACCTATCAAAGACCCCTTGTGCTACATTGACGTAAACCTGAGAAAATAGGCTGTATTCTAGGATTTAAAATTGAACCTCGCATTAAACCACTGTAAAATTAGGCCATGATATTTCACACTTTACGTGGTTAGGAAGGATTTAAACTTCATGTATCTAAGTAACCATATTGGATTTGACCGTTACGAGTAATTCGGCCAAAGTCAAAAAGTGAATATCAAATGTGCACAAAATACGAGTACTACTTAATGCACGTACCAAGTACAAATGTACAAGGCATGCATTGTTGAGTCGTTGAGACGTGAATCGGATAAGAAAAGACGAATATGGTTTCAAATGCACATGTGGTTTAAATGTAAAGCCTCCTTCCTGTTCCTGTTACTGAAGAAGACAACTGAGACCGTTTTGAATTTGATTAAACGGATGAGGAATTTTTAACCAAACTGTTGAACTCGTTTCTTTGACGAACGGTAACAAATGCCCTTATGCCCTATGCACATTACCTAATACATAGTTCCACGACCCAGGACCATGGTTCTGGTCAACCACAGATTAAGTGTCAGATACCTCTCGAGTTTCCTCAAAGGAGGGGAAGATTTTAATAATCTTAAGTGGGAATCAAGCTTCTCTTGTTTTTTGTCAGTCAATTCACTAATGGAAGACGCTTCTCAACGTCCGCTGCTCCTTTGTGGACAGACTATGTCAGTTTGACTTGCCTTCACTTCGTCCGCTTATCAGGATCAATTATCAGTCTCACATCTTTCAGTAATTCAACATTTCTGGTATGCAATGCGGGGTTGGTTCGTGGATGCGGCATTATTATTACATTTCGGATATCATATCTCCCGTTGAGCAGCAGTTCATTCATTTTCATATCTCATTTTAGCATCATGCTCATCAATTCCATCATCTGTTCTTCATATTATTAGAATGCTCTTCAGTTTTTTAAAACATTTGACGTTGGTCGTTACAAGTTACAAGATTCACTATCTACATATGGTTCGAAAGCTCTGTCACTGGTATGTTTTACAGGGTGGTCAGAAATCTTCCTGTCATCTTGGAGAAGCTACTGTTGACATACTCTCACAATTTTGTATTAAAGGAACTTATCAGGATTATGGATTATATTATTTTTACAAAATCTATATCCACCCGTATGTGAAAGTTTAAACCCAGTCTCTCCAAAAACGGTAAATTTAGAGATGCAGGTGGCCTTACCCGATTTGTTTTGCTTTTGGTTCTTAAATCCGAGCATTTATCAACCCTGTTCCTCGTCCGAAGTGACAGGAATTAATTTTCATTCAAGTTCACAACGTCAAACCAAAAATAACATTAATATGACATCAGTGTCAACCTACTTGACACTAACACATTATACGGGTAGTGTCAGGCGGAAGGATCGTAAATTCCATTATTAGCCGTTTGTTCTCGGATTGTGTATGCTATTATTAGAGCAGACAGTTTCATCGGGTCATTTCAGGTTTAAAATTTTTGTCGTAGCGGTTTTAAAACCCAAATAACGAATAAAGCCGGCTTAAGCTTATGCTGCATAAAGTACCAGCGAAAACACTGAACAAGTTCCTGCTGATTTAAAGAATTTAATAATTATATCAGCTCAAAACTACCAATATTTTGACTTCTGGCCCATGAAAAACCCTAAAATTAAAAATATATAATCCAATTGAAAAAACTACGACATAAGGTCATTTTAGAAATTGAGTGGGGTTAGTGAGGCATTAGCACGCGTAGTATTTCTCGTATTTAAAAATGAGAATGAAGCACTGTCACTGCCAACCCATAAAAAACGGGATCAAGGATCTGTCTAATAAATAATAACATGTTTGGAAGAACAATAAAATAAAAATCTATAAATTAGGCTCTCAGGCGAACAGATACGGAGAAACACTATGGATTGTCATAACTGGGGAGGGTAACGTACGTAGAGGTCCGAATTGTTTTGTGCTTGTGCATTCCCCCGCACTTGAATTTATTCATTTATGACAGCAAGGCTATTTTTATTGTTCCTGAACAGGAGGGTTGGTTTCTGGAGTGACAGAGCCACCTGACCATACTGCCCTACAAAATGCTCTAGTAATTATTAAATTGCAAACGTATTACTTCCCGACGGAAGGGTGACTTTGTTGCGTTGTTATGTTCTGGATGTGTATGGGATATGGGATTATGAAGCCAATTCACTTTATTACCAACTATCACTATCACGACCAAAATCTCTCAACTCCATTTTTACCATTTTTGCTAAAGCTTACGAACAATGCATGGTTTATGATCAAGGCTAGTCATTAGTTCTCGGAAAACATTTGTGTTAGGATTTTGAAATAAACAGTAGAACAATCACTATAAATCAGAAATATATTAAAAAACATTAGAAATATTAAATACTACTAAATATATTCAGCACTATGTGGTAAACGTGATTTTGAACTCAATAGAAAATACTATATGCACAAGGAAATCAAACTTCAATGCCGAATAGTAAAATATTTATATTAAAATGTTTTTTCCCTTTAAATCTGATATTTTTAGGAGAATATTGCAATTAAAACAAAAAAATTCAAAAAATTGAAATAATCCAAATTTAAAATTAAAGTTTATATAATATAGATATTATATTAGTTTTTATTCAAAAATTAAAATTACGGTGTTTGAGCTTAGATCTTTAACATTAAGCATTTAACATTTAATTAACCTGCTATTGTGTTTTAAGGTTAGGTTAAATATATAATCTGTCTAATGTGAATCCCGGCCTTGCAAATTCACCATATGTTCTTGGTTCTTCCACAAATTGTTCAAATCGTTAAATCGTCGAATTTAAAAAAAAACATAGAGATCTAAACAAATTTAAATTAAATGAAACATGGAAGCCCAAATTATTTTACAACGTTGAGATTTAAATACAATCAATAAAATCGAACACTAGGTTAAATAAAAATTATAATGAAACCGGAAGTGGACATATTAGGAATTTTACTATTACACCTACTTGATAAAAAGTTTTATAAAAAGTTTCAAACCTTGAAGCCTAACCCTGCTAATCGGTATGATCTTGATCCCTCTGGGCCTAATGATGAGTTTTGTCTGTGGATTGTGTGGACTGCCTTCACCTCTTGTATTCCCAATTATTAATTCAGTCAGATGGTGAGAAGGCTGGTGAGCAGGACTTGCTCTTTCCTTAGTTACGAGTAGTTGCTTTTCATTTCACACTTGGACTCAGTCATTAGAATGTTGCGTGGAGAAGAGATAGTTTTAATCTCTGTCTAGTCCACACTCATCCTTCCCATCATCATCTTGGCAGCTCTTGTCCAAACAGTGTCGAGTCAGTGGCCTGGCCTGGGTCCTTATCCCTATATACGTAGATTGGAGCAGAAGAGGCGGTAGTTGGGGTTGTCAAGTGCTCAATGCACCGCATCTTCTTTTTCACAAGGAGAATGTAAAGCCAGAATTGGAGAGATAAACCACGTGTGAACGACAAACACCGTTCGGCTCGTCATCATTTATATTGAGCTTTATTGGACTAACAGCTCAAAGATGTGATTAACAGTTTCTAAGCCTGTCAGAGCCCAAGTGTCTACTTGAGAAAGTTTTAAACGGTCAGTTTTATTCAACAGTTAATACAATATAGACTCTCAAGTTGGGTTTTCATCTGTGGTTTAGCGATTGCCAGTTTGACTTGAATTCGCGAAGCTTGGATTCATAAGTATAATCGCAGTTGTAGTGACACGTGTGTGCGTGTGAATTTTTGGATTGCGTCCCACCTATTGTTCAAAATATTCAATTTTGCGGTGTTGTTCAAGGCGAATTTGTAAACGAAAACGGTTTTATTGCTTATATTCTTGTTTGCGGGGTAAGTTACACTTAATTTTGCTTACATACTACATCTGTCCCTAAATTGTGACACAATTTTCAGAATTTCATCCGGTCAAGAATTTTTGATTTCTAAAAACTTATTTCGAAATTGCTAATTTTTAATTACTAAAACTAGTACTTACCACAATTCAATACTAAAATCCATGATACAACGCAACGGTCGTAGCAAATGACTTGTCATACATCCCAACTATAAAAATTTGAGCGGAGGTGAATATATTTTTTTTTGCATTTTAGTACCATTCTACCAATTTACATACCATTTTACATATACGATACGATTATAGATTAATTGTCAGCACAGTCATTTATATTTGAAAAAAAAAATAATCTGAGCGTCAACTTTTCAAATTATGCATATCTACTGGACAAACAGTTTTGTGCAAATATTTTGTAATACTTTATCTTCATTATGCATGCAAGGCACAACCAACCAACAGAAACCACAGCAAAGATATGTTTCTTGAATTTATCCTGGCGATGGTAGCAGACGGTTGACGCACAAATTAATGTATTCTCCACACAAGCTTTGATTTTTTTCTTACCAAATTCGCAGCTGTATATGCGAAATTCATACTCAAGACATGATAAGGTGATAGGCAATGTAACGAACAATTAAGCAGAATATACAATTTCATTTGAACAATAGCATTCCAAATTCGAAGCAATAAAACCCAACGGCTGCTATAATATTCTTTTATTTGATTCCCAAGGTTGTTGTACTCGACTGAGCTGATAATTGGAACGAGTCCTGGTCACAGGCCAGAAGCACAATGCGACTGTTCCGCAGAAAGTCGGATCGAATTCCCACAACACCTTGCCTCGTCAAATTGTCACCCATTGGACACAACGACATGGGAACTGGGAACATTTCCACAGTAGTAGTGGTAGCTGACAGTTCTAAACTCAAAATCAACAAACCAACGCCACTCTCGCCTCCTCCAGATGCGGGCAATGGAATTCGACCCACGAACCTCAATCTGAATCTGAAGGGAAATAATCGGACTAATGGAGACAATAGCCCCAAAACACCGATTAAGAAAGGTATGTCATGTCGTCTCTCTACAGTGTTATTACCAGTTTAGTACTTCCTTTGTACGAGGGTTCTTGGGACTTGGCGTCTCCAGAAAATCGTAGCACGTGAAGACATTGGGCTATGCTGTATGGCCTTATAGCACAGTTTCTGGTTCTCTGGGCTTATTTAAATAATTAGGTTTATACGGCATTCGAGGTATCATTGGTCTGCTGCTCCGGAATTTTAATGGAAACTTTAACTTTTATATGTTACAGCTAAATCCGCCGATTCTCGTTGAATTTCCGCATAGCTTTAATTGAACCTGAAATTTTCTAAAATTTATGCGGAGTTAACATTCCTACTTACCGTATTTTTTTGAAATTTTCAAAATACATGGAATTGATTGAATATATAATTTAAAGTACACCGAAAGCGACCAATGCCCGAAAAGTAACAATACATTGTAAAATTGCTAAAATAGTTTAAACCTAACCTTAGAAGACCTACAAAACACAAACAATCTTGACATACCCAGTTTAGATTTGTTAGATTTGTTAATTAAAATGCGCAAGGTCATCATAGTTTTCAGAAATTTTGAAACTTGTCCCACTTAACCTGAACTTTGCTGAATATATTGCGCGGCCATAGCCGACTAGCTCGAATAGGTTCGCCAAAATTGATTAATAAGCCAACTATGCTACAAATTAAATTTTACTTTACTATTTCTGAATATTTTCGCTATTTTACAGCGGTCATTGGCCGCTTTTGAACTTTGGTCATAAGAGAAATGTTGTTTGTCTGATCCTTATGCACGTTAACATATGTACATAGACTGAAGCCTTCTTCCAGTTCCGAACATGAACTGTCAAATATTACTGGATTCCTGAGCACTAATCTGCCTTTTCCTTTCTTTGCATAGCTTCCAGGCAAACCCTATCCCGTGCTTATAACCACATACGTACATGGTGCATGTCTAATAATGCTAATGATATTCCTAAAGCCCGTCTAATCTTCTACACAACAAATAGCAACCCTCTAATTAGTAAGAATCCACTGGGCACACTGAAAGTGAGCACGGATTTTATTATGCTGTACGTACAAGTGATGGTACACGCTCCTTGGAAATTCCTTTTCTATAAAATACTGACCAAACGAGTTGGTTCATCTTCTACCTTTCTGATCTGTTCACCACAAATGAGTGGATTGAATCTGCAATGGGAGAATTGCATTAATCAAGAGTTTGACTCATCATTAATTCTTATTCCACGAAATTGCTTTCAGTTTTCACCTTCAATAATTTGATTGGAATTAAATGCAATTTGTAATTTTTATTATAGTATAATTGGCTCAAATTGGCATTAATTCATTAATACGAACACCTTTTCACCTTGTGCCAAATGCATAGCTCAAAGATGCGTATGCAAATGAGAATGTGGCTCAATCTCAGATCTCAGACGTATGGATCATGGATCATATTTTTCAAAAGGCTTCACCTACCGCGTGGCCATTACGAGATAATTAGTGAGACAATGAATGGGTGTACAAGGTAAGGATGCCATCTCCAACTCCAAGCCCCAAATCCGCCGCCAGCGGAACAAATGATGAATAATAGCCTATTTAGGGACTTCTCATTATTTAATCTCAATCTCAGGTATTTTCATACATTCACCTTCCGCCCAACCAAATGTGCATATCTACATCTACATTTATCTCTGGGACTGTCTAGTTGTGTGCATATGTAATTTATTAACATTAGCCAAAGTTTAATAACAATGGAAGATGTTTGAGGGCGGAGGAGAAGAAGATAACAATACTGCAATTATTACTGTACAGGACAATACACCGTGTAACATGGACTTATACGTAGACGTAAGACATAACCCATGTGCACCCTCCTGACATGGGAATTCCTGGGTGACACTAAGATGGAAATATGTTTGTCTTTGTTCTTGTCAGGCTACGGTTTCTAGGTTTTGAAATTGCGGTGAATTTTTTTTTTATATGACTTGGTATAAAATTTACACGATTTTTAATATATTTTGGGATATTTTGGAAATTCTGCAATCAAATTTAGAAAATTACATGTTTAAGCTGATTTCAATGCAAATTATAAAAGTGGATCTAATTTTAGATTTTAGATCGTCAGAAAATTTCATCGATAACATTTGATTTCGCAAAAAAAAATTCAAGCGGCGCATTGAACATCTTCTGCAAAATTGGTACATAATACAAAGATTGGGAAATTATTCACATTTAATTGTGACAGCAAATATGCATTTTAATAGCATTATGCACCCACGTTCGGTTCTTCATTAATTCATTGTTCAACCGAATTTTTAGGATCTTAAATCCAAATTTTAATCCTGCTCAACCCAAAACCAAATCTTGACAGTTACACAATGTCCAATGTCGCTTCAAATCCACCTCCGTTCTTTGATTGTAGGCTATGTGTGGAAGTCAGGTGGAGCTCAGAAAGAAGACGTAATAGTAAAAAAATGTCGTAAAAATTTCTCACCTTCTACAGCTGAACTGAAGAAAGGCTTTATTACGCCCTTCAACTATTATAGCAATCGTTTGGGTGCATTGGGTTTGGGTACCATGTGGCAGCCCAAATCTTCAAATTATCCGTCCAGAAGAAGAGAGATTTTCCAATTCACTCCTTTGATTTTATGTTTATAAATAGGAAATGTTTTCTAAGCTCAGATTCAGATATGCTTCTACACTTCAGTAGATTTTATCGGGCACAAGCAGGTATTTTTGAGTAAAGAATGTCCCTTGCTCCGGGTTACAAGGGGGAAAATATATGATAGGCGTCCTGAATGAGTTTGACTCAAGGGTACATCCTGACCTGAATCTTGGTTCAAGCTAAAAATATATGGGATTTGGTCCAAGATTTTTTTATCCCAGAGCTGGAGATGTGAATTAAATTTTTAAAGCTCTGTTAAGAATTCATAAAATAATATTTCATATTTTAGTTAATTTTATAGCTAAAACTTAGCCTAATCGTCTTGAAAGATTGCACAAAAGTCAACAACTGAAAAATCATTTTAAAAAATTATGCACGTGTCTTACAGTAAGTATATAAAAAATTTGATATTGTGGTGTCATTCCATTCAGAAAAATGTGCCTGGAATCGGATCTTAATAGAGCATAGAACATTCAAATTATATCAAAACGCTTTAATACGTTGCATTAGGACGCCGTAAGCTAAAATACCTGAGATGATGGGACTTTAAAAAAAAATTCTTCTAAGAATTCAAAAAATGAAATATTGAATCTTAATTAATTCAATAGCTTGAATTTGATTTTTTTTTCAAACTGTACACGAATTTTATATTTTAAACACTGCGACATTGTCGAACCGAATTCGATCAGGATAGAGGATAGTGCACATAAATACAAACCTGAAACATTGAAATAATTGATTGAAATTGAAAAGAAATACGTGAGTTACATTATTACGCCGCAAACTAAACTGAACTACTTTCCAGCAGATTTAAATTAAAATTTTGAAAAAGGACCACATATGCCCCAACCAAATGCTGCCTGCAGTGATTCGGTTCAGGAATCTTATTCTCGACTCCGACTACCGACCTGAAAATTACCCCAAATGAGGAGCCCACATACGGGTTGAAGTTGAAGTGTGGTGCGGTTCCCAAAAGTTTTTAGGGAACACGCAATCCCAGGTCTAACTTGGGAGTTCTTACACATTCCTGGCTCACGCTTAAAACTCTACCTTGAGGTTATTCCAAAAACTCGTTCAATTTGGAAGTTACACGACTCCTTCTGACTAGAGGTCGTGTCGTAAGGCAAGCACTCTACACACTTCTTTTAATTTTGCTACCCCTTTCTTGTCATCAATAATAAAATAATAAGAAATGATGAAGTTTATGAGTTTGGTGGATAAAGTTTTTTGGGGAAAGGCAGGATAGAAAACGAGAGGGAGAACGACCCCGAGTGTCATGTCATGTCATAAATCCAAAGTCGTTAAAGGAAAATTGGAAAAAGAATGGAATTGTCTAACCGGGCTTTCAGTTTTATTTAATTCCTTCGTCGTATAACTTATTGCGGCAAGTGGTACGACATGCCTCTGCGTAGATGGCCGTCTTTCACTTAGAATATTGCGGAAAAAGTGAGCCCAGAACGAACTTTTTAATGGGCCATATTCTTGGTATTGCGTAAAAGTTTAGTTTAGTTTTTAAATTAATTGGGATTGGGAATACGTAAAGTGACCTTATTCCACCGTGTGTGGCACAATTTACGAACTAAACTTTCCAGTCCGAAGTACTTTTAGCCTATTTCTAAAGTTTCATGCACACTTATTACAAACCACGAAGGATTCACCTCGTCACTGTAATTTGTATAATTGGAATAACGAACCGTGCACCAAATGGAAGAAGCGAGACCATAAAAGCATTTTTTTTGGAAAACTGCGAGAAAACAGACTTCGAGTCTCTTAATAGACAAGGTTAGTCTTTTAGCTTAAGTTTAAAGGTTAAATTTTTATTTGTAAACCAAAAACCCAAAACGTAAACGTTAGAGCGAAATTGTACCCAAACATGTCTTTTCCATTACGACCCATTGATGGATCATAAAAATCAATACAAATGTGAATTGCTCAATTTGTTAAAAATATTTCTAGATTTTAAGAAAAGTGACTGAGGTCTCTAAAGCTAGAAGAGTAGTTTAGGGTTAGTTGTTGCAAATAAACTGGGCTAATGCTGCAAAATATGCGATTTTTGCAGTAAAATACATACGTCGCATTTAAGAAAATGTCGTATGCGAAAAAATATGTTGCGTTCAAAAAATGCATTAAAATATGAAGTGTTTTTGCTGCTTTATGCAACAAAATATGCTGTATATAAAAATTTGCAGTAAAATATTTATATAAGCAAGCATGTTTGCATGAAATATAATGAATTTGTACCATTGTTTGACTGAAAAGCATCAAAATATGCACTATGGTAAAATATAAACCTCGAAATATTCACAAAATCCCAAAAAAATCTTGAAATATATTTAAATGTGCAAAACAAATCGACAATTCAGAGTCAGTAGACCATGGTTCGCCGATATACAAGCGTTAATAAAAAAAGGAACGCCATTCGGATCAAAGCCTTTTCAATTTTCAACGGATTGAGATAAAAACATTTTTAAAATGTAGATCTTAAATTTCGAAAATAATGGCACATATCCGGTGCAATGTATGTTATGAACGTATTGGATCGCTCGATCGGCGCACTTCGTCAACCAAAATGAAATAAAGCTAAAATTCGTACCCTGTTGAAGGTATGAATCATCCCAAACCCACAAAAAAAAAAGATGAAGTGAGAAATGATAATGATGATTATACAATATGGTTCTGACTTGCATCTTGCATGCAGATGAGCGATATGTAGCCATGAACATGATGAACCCAGCTAGAATATAATGGATGGAGTCAAATGAAGCGGGAAGCGTTGCAATTTTCCGTTACTGCCTACCTGTCCCCAGATGCAGATGCGTTATGGATCATTTGCGGAAATGTCAGAGCATAGCGTGATGATAAGTTGCACGTTTTGGAAGGCATACGGCACGGCACACGGCAGGAGATGGGTGGATTGATTATTTACAACCAACAAGGACCAAACCATTTTGTCGGTATTGCACGAGACATTACACTTGTACGTTCAGTGGCATTGTTGCATGAGAAGATCACTATCAATTTTCAAAGGTATCATCTTCATCCGTTTCGTGTCTCCGATGCAGTGGTGCATTGGCATGCGAGAGCTCATAGCTTCGTCGTATTCTTTTCAATTGCATTTCAGAGATCTGGAGATCGGACTCGGAGATTGGACATTTCATTTTGTAAAAGAATGGGAATGAATGCGTCAAACTATGAAATGAAAAGACCGAGCCTTCTTAGTGCAGAGAGAAAACCTTGTTTAGAATTTAAAAAATTGAAAGAGGACAAAAAACGGAGGGGTTGTTGGTTTGGAACAGCAACAGCCTTGTACTATGTATCACTGAATGTTGTTTTCTTTCACGCACGATGAACTCGGCAATAAAGTGTAGGATTATGTGAAAATATATGATTTAAAAAGATATTAGGATCTTGTATGATTAACTATCTGTGTATCCGGCTTTGAGCTAAGAAGACCAAGTTTCTTTATTCTCAATTCTCAATCCAAAACAATAATAACCAAGTTTCATATGTGTGTTACTCCTATCTGTGCAATCAGAAATTACTCAGATTTACAACCTATAAATAGTTTGACATACTTCTTTGTTATTGGAGTAATTAAACTTTCTTAATTCTTGTTTCGGCATCAAAGGTGTTGAAAAATGTCAGAAAAATGTTTAATTCAACTATCGCATGAATTTTAGACCCGACAAGTAATTAAGTTTGGATTTGGATGACGAAACTGAAAATGGTATTTTAAAAAATTCACTTGAGCAAAGGGTCTGACCAAAATTAAATATTAAAAAAATGCGGCAAGTTAGGATAGATATCTGCTAAAATTCGTATCTTAAAAATGCTCATACGTTTTAGCACTGTCTTAATACAATTTCTTCTTTAAAAAATAGGGCAAGCTACGACTAAATGAACGGCAGGTAATGCAAATTGCCAAGATCAAGCTTCAATCGGTGTGATGCCATCATATAAGATAACTTGAAGAATTTATCAGAAATATCGGCAAGCACCTGCACCTCTGGAATGCTAATATTTCCGCTTATTTCACAGACGAATTAACACTAAACGATGTGAAAAAACCTGGATTGAGCTCTCAAATGAAAGGAAATGAGAACTCTTCAACAAGAAAGAGGAAAATATCTGAGAATACGAGTTTTTCTTAAAAGTTTCCTTTCATCTTCCTCTGCATCCATCCTCCTTCCTGCACGCAAGCAGTGCTTGAAAAGAATATTAATTACACACACACGCTAGAAACCAGGAGCACTTGAACTGGCTCTACATATTTTCACTCACCATCAGAATCAAAATGATTAGGTTGGGTTGAGGGTATTCTACTCCTGGACTTTCATAATGAGCTTTCTTTTAAAATCAGTCTCAGTATGATAAACCTGAAGTAATGAAATACAAATCTTTCAATTATAATCTAATTAGCTGTCTCTTTAATTAACTATTTTTAATCTACTTAATTGAAATATTCTATTTACGGCTAAATCAATTTACAAAATGAGACTCAACTGAGTTACTATATTATAAATATTTTGTAATTGCATCCAATTTTAGCCAACTTGTTTTCAACAAAATAGATTTTAATGGATATAAAAAAATTATATTATGTGACTTTCCTTGGCTTTAGATTATTGTGCAGTGCATAAGTTGTTCAAACCTCTGCTGTAGAATCTGTGTACGTATTGGCTCCGAATTCACCATTTTAATGTATTTTGCTTTTTGGATCATCTTGAAGCAATTCGTCTCGAGCCGTATGATGCTCCTCAACTAACTGCGAATCCGAAAAATTTATACTTTATTTGGGTTTAATATTTATGGCATTGATTTAAATGAGTCAAAATGTCTAAGTTTTTCGAATTAATCAACACATGTTTGTTTGTGTATTTCTTTCAGGTTTTGCTACATGGAGCAAGAAAATGGGCAAGACCTGGAACAGTCTCAAGCACCATGGCCACAGCAGTGAGATCCGATATTCAGAGAGTGCTGAATTCAGTACTGATGTCCCATCTCCCACAACGTCAACAACCACAAAAACAAGCAGCTCCTCTTCATCCTCCTCCAAAACGGTCCAGCGTCAATGGCGTCTTTCTCTTGGAACTTCCAGCCGGAGTCAAGACGGTGGCCGAGGGTCCAAAGGCTTCGTCTCCCTAACGCCTGATGAGTCCACATTGCATTACCATCCGTACGAAACGAACACCTGTCATAACAAGAAGAAAAAGGCCGCTTCCCTTCTGTACAGAAAACCATTTGCGTCCGAAGAAAATCTGGATGAGAAATGGAGCAGTGGCGGAGGATCAATCCGAGCGAGTCGTGGGCGAACTGCAGCCAAAAATCAATTTTCAACACTTGGTCCAACACAGAAACTTCATTCTGTATCTTCAGACGAATTCTACAATAATCTGAAAGGGTGCTGTTCAAAAAGTGCGACATTGAGGCCTAAAAGCAGCAGTCGGAGTGGTGTAGAACGAGTGGAATCCATCAAAGGGATGATCCTGGCCAAGACACTCAGACCCAGTCGTTCAAAAAGCCCGGCTCGAGTTTCAAAGCGTGATCAATTCGAATTTGTTCAACCACAACCATTGGGTTCTCATCACCAACGGCCGGTTAAGGGTTCACCGCTCTTCCGTTCTTGCTCTACTTCCACGCTTCCGTCGTACGTTGCCGCAGATGATCCAGCTACTGACCTCGACCTTTCAGCTCTTGTCATGGGAGCTGGATCGCCGGCCAAACGACGGCTCATTGCTCCAACTGGTCCGACGGGTGCTCCTTCTTTTGACTACTCCAGGTATGAAAACATTCGTTCCAGCTAAAACGTGCGTCAGAAATACAAGTATACACATATTCTAACCAGAATTTAAACTTACTATAACCAGAATTTATTAAAATGTTAGTTCCGCAATCCTAACCCATCCTAATGAATTCAAACTTGCAATACCCAAAAGAATCGTGTCTCGCTTTTCGCATTTTTCGTATTTTCGATACGTGAATCACGCATGCACCGAATAGCTGCTTCTAATTAATTCAAGTTTGTAAAGTCTTTTGGCGGCAATAAAGCTTGCAGATTTCTTTTAGCGCTTTTACAGAATTTCCAGTTCTCAATTTAAAATCAAAAACCTATCTGCAATTATTCTAGATTGCTTTAAATTGCTTTAAAACAATGAGCCAGTCTGTCTGTATTTATAAGAGGATCCAGGAACTATAATGACCAAACTCATTGAACAGGATATTCGAATGCAAAAAATGCGAGGCTAATAACCACAGAGCAACAGTTGCGAGTTCTGATATTTTTTAACCTCATATAACATGCTTCTCATGCTTCAAGGACTATAAAAATATTGTAAGACTCTTTTCACTCACCCGACTTCTTAATGAAATGCATGTACCTACATACTACTCGCTTGTATGTATGTGTATCTCCGAATCCGAATAATTATGCCGTGTGAATAATGTTGAAAAGTTGAAGGAGAAAATACAATTGTTCTAATAAATGTATGCAATCAACTAGACGCCCAGAAAATTGACTCCAACTCAAATCCCAAATCTGGTCTACACAAATTAAATCTTTTTTTTTTGTCCCCCGTACAGGACTGAACAGTACGAAGGAGCCGAAGCATCCGGTCCTCCTGGCCCACTTCCCACTCCCTCAATTAATCCCACTCTTCGTTCCTCTGTCCAAGGCTCTCCGTCCAAGAAGGCCCTGAGTCTCGATAGTATCAACCTCCTTTCAATGGGCGGAAGTGATGTCAGAACCTGTTCTGGTTACGGACCAGCTCATCCCATGAATGCGACCACCACAGCCACACTACTGGCCTCTGCACAACCCCTGCCCAAGAAATTCGGGTTTCCTCATGGATTCATCCGTTCCAAACTGACGGTTCTGCCTGAAGAAGCACTTCATTCTCTCCCAGCTTCAGCCAAGAAACTGAGTCACAAACTAGTCAGCTCCCTGAGCAGTGACAGTGTGCATCTCTCCTTCACCGCACCCGAGGCCCAGTCCACCAAGGTCAACAAACGAACCCGGAGTCGGAGCAATAGTCCAGCCACAACACCCGGCTCCAACTCCAAAATCAGTGGAAACTCGGGTCCTCTCCCTCCTCGTGTAGTCAAGAGTTGTAGTAGCAGTTGTGAAATGCTGGACACGTACAAGCCAGGTAATTGCACTGACGAGGGTTCAAAGGAAAGTGTCAAAACCCTTTTGCCCCAACAACCCGGCTCCACGTACATTTCTTCAAATGAGTCTGGCTATGACTCGGACAGTGCCAAGAATACGGAGGAACCCACTACGCAGTCAAATCCCAGTTCAAATCCCAGATCCCAAGTTCCAAACCTAACGACAAGTGTTGAAGTTCTTCTGGATGAAGAGGAGCTGCGACAACGGAACGAACCGTTCAGCAGCAGAATCAGTGAGAAAATCCTGAATTTCGAACAGAGCTTCTCCGTGATGAATAAATCAAAGACAGCTCTGGTACGTCGGAAAAGTGATTTGAGTGGCATATCCAGCCTGTCCAAGTACAATGGGCCTGAGTCATTATCTGGTCCGGAAATGAGGAATGCGAAGGCGAGTGACGGCAAGGGACTTGTGACGGAAGTTGTTGGGGAGGATAGTAGCACGAGTCCAAGGAAGAGCTTCCTCTATTCACAGCTCAACCCTCCGCGTGACACCACAACAACTCCAACCACTCCGATTACCAGTACTCCGCACAAAGTTCTGGGCACGAGTGGTCAAATCCCTTGTTTGGACAGTAGAGAAATCTTTAGGATTTGTACTAATTCGGAAGCAGGACCTTCACCTTACTTGACCCAATCTCCACCGGACGGTTTGACCTCCTCCAGTGCTCAACCCCCGCCGCCGCCACCTGCCGTCATGACGGCTAAACGACGATTCCAGCTATTCCACATTCTGAAAGGGTTGGAGGAATCTCTGGGTGTCTCTGTGGAAAGTCGACTGGATGAGAAAGGCGTACTGGAGCACTGGGTCGTGGATATACTACCCGGGTCTCCGGCTCACCGGTAAGTTGATATGGAAAGTGATAGGGTGTTCTTTATGGGGAAAGGAAGCGTAAAACGGTATGCAGAATGTTAGGTATGAATAAGGCATGGGGCTAGGATCATATCAATATCTATGAAAAAATATCTCGACCGCGGGACGTTGTATCGTATCTCTGCATAATAAATAGATTATTATACACCTCATCCTGTTCTATGTCGGGGTGTCGGTAAACAAAAAACATGTACTCTCAAAGTAAGGGACGACAAAGGATCAGTTCATTAAAATGCAACCGGTAGATTCGGATCCGCATCACTGCTTCCTTTTCATGACTGTCATTGCTATTGTTTCACGAGTATCAAATTCCGGCGATAGAGCATAATTTTATTTCTTATTTTCTTCAGAGCTTGATTCTGAAGCAGTAGTTTGCGGTTTACACTGTTCTTGCGAATTGGGAATGAAGGATGTGTGGTTAATTAATCAATTCAGGCACGCTTAATTTCTGTATAGAAAATACATACTAGCATGATTAATTATTTAACCTGTGCACAATGATTAGGAAAATATGCCAAAATTGAAAATGAGCATTTGTGGTTTATGAATAACAGTCATGAGTCATGATATGATGCTGACAAAATCTTTAACGACAATATATAACGGATGCAGTTGTTGACGCATTGACGCATTAAAATATTATATAAGTATATAATTTGAAAGAATTTGAAAGCACTCGCTATTGACGTATCTACGTAACGTGTGTTGGCTTCCAAAAAACGCGATCTATTTGATTTTGGAAATTATGTGCTTTTAAATTCATGATATTGGGCTCTCAAATGATTTAAATTTTTTGCTTTAGATTTCGATAAAATTATTTAATTTTGTATCTCTAATTTGACTAATTTCAAAATAATTTGATAATGGATTTTGAAAATCGTGCTTTTGGTGATTTATTTACGTTTATAAAATCCTTATTTTAATCACTCGTTTTCATCGGCTTTGATTTTGAGATTTTTATATTGCAAATTGTTGTGATTTGATGATTTTTGGTCAATGATTTTGAAAATTAACGTCTTGCGATTCTGTCCAGCATATCTGCGACTGCGAGTATTGGCGACGAATACTCGTACACGTGCGAGTCCAAAATCAAATTATTGTTGAAAATTGCTTCACATCCCAATTCAAACCTTGTTATGATCATTTTCTACCTTGACTACGACATTCAAAATTGAACCAACAGTCACCGGAGCGACTGCAAGGTGTTCCATGGCAAAAACCTTCATCCGGACCACCTTTTATTATCTCCAGATCCATTTATGGATCTTAGGAGAGATGGTTAGAAGATAGATATACGTACAATCAACAAATAGTAGTGAGTCCCATATGCTCGCGTATTCTATCCAGTTTTTTTTTATATATCCTCCATTCATTCAACTACAGGATGAGAGTGGAAAAGGTTGTAAAGGAACAAAATATGAGAGACGACAGTGTCACTTTACGTGACTACTGTCACTGACATCTTCCTTGGGACTTTGTTGGGCGTTAGGTACACTGACAGTTCAGTTCATGTCACGGTGTGAACTCAGTGCTGAACTTCCACACATGCATATGTTACGGCGCTGCGTATTTACGAGTTTTGTTTGCGTTCCATACCTGGAGCATTGTTACACGCATTTCAAGTTATTTTACTTCGGGGTTATTGATTGATAGATTGATTTATATTTGCATTTAATATTCATATCAGCGTTTAGACAAATTGATTTCTCATACAGAAACGCCCAGTAGAAAGAAGCAATATTTCGCACTAACACTTTGTTTTCCCGCCGTCAATGTTAGATAAAACCTTCAAAACATAAAATAACCAGGCTTCGACTTATCGAAAATCGGCTAAAATATAATATGCTTGACAACTTTCTTGCTATAATTTAACTTCACAATTATTTTACCATATCAAAAGTTTTAGCATAATCTATTGCTGGTTACCTGATTTACTGCTTTTAAAAATTCGACAAAGGTATTACAAAAACCCACGACATAAACAATGGTTCGAGAGGTCTTTGAAGATGAAGAAATCAGAAGCCACTGTGATCGTCTAAAGACTAACAATTTAGTTAAGTCGATTTTGACCAAATGTCAATAGCGGTGCATAGTCGGTCATGTTTCATGTTTACCGAACGTATTGCATTTGCATATTAAGGAATTCGATGCATTTGCAGTAAATTTACACATAAATTTTTACATCCGTTCGAGTTCGAGGACTCCGGTTATTTCATACAATTTTTTAGCTATTGCGGAATCCTAATAGCATTATACGAGCTAATGCGGACATCCTAATCAGATGTAAAATGTAAATAGTAAAAATATTGACGGAATAGCTCATGTACAAAGTTTCGAAATTCAGAACTGCACAGATCTCATTATTCCCCAGCACAGCGGTTCAGCTCACCATCCGCCACGCTAAACCCATTCTAAATATTTGCATTAATAACTCGTATTTTTGTCTACATGTTTTAAAGCGAGCTTCGCTAGCTAAACCTGAAAAGTCAAACCGTAACATATCTCATACACTGCTGGGAGGCAAAGACAGTGACATGATCCATATCCAGTCCAGGTTAGAGTGAATGGAGCATCCGCCGTCTCTTCAACGGTTGCTCGTTCAAGATTGTCCTGAAATGGAGAAAGTAGATTTGCAAATCCCAGAAGAGCACCATGTGTCCTGTATCCCAATTTCCATCCGACATGTCTCTCACAGTTCCCTACTGGCTTCAATTTAAGAAATTCCTACATATTCTCTAGTCTCTTCACCATGTGTCTCTTCATTCCGCTAGCTTTCTTTGACGAAGACAAACATGTAAAATTGTAAAACTTTATCTGCCAGGAATACAGTTCACATATCTCCATTCGGTTTAACGGTTGGTCAACCGTTGGAATCAACGGAGGGCATTTGAAAATAGGCCTGACGGATTAAAGAAAGTATTTCGTCCTACTTTGACGTTGACAAAATCGTTTAGCAGTAAAAGTTTTGACAATTGAAAGAGAAAGCCTTTGCCATAAATATAAAAAGGAATGACATACATATTTTTATTAGTTGCACGCTATATTTGTTTGTTTTCATAGGTCTCTACTAAGTGAGCTGTATCAAGTTACATCCGTTTTGGCAGCCATCGAGTTCTCCTTTGTCACGCAACATATTGCTAGCCAAATACTATTCCGAATATGACAACTTTCACTTCCGTATAGAAAGAAAGGCTAGAATTTAGATGATTTATATTTTAATTTATTTTTGCGAATTTGAAATTCAGATGGAGGTACATTTACATTCTCAAAAGTGAAATGATCCTGCAATATTGCATTTCAACGTATGGAGTTTGTTTTGTGTATGCCGTTGTGTGGAAGTGGAAAGTTGCTTTCTCCTTAGCTTTCTCCAGCTTTTGACTCCATATGAGTGGAGATGACGGAGAGGATTTCATATGTGATTTGTTATTGTGACAACACAGGCACAAAGCATTAAATTCATAACAAATTTCAATTGCGAAAAAGCGTTGGGTGCAGATTAAAGCATCGAGAGTCTCATTTTGCTCGTACGAAGTTAGCATTCTCATTGATTTTAGCTCATGTCCGATTGTTTGAATTCTGAGTGCAAATACATTGGTATTTTTTATTCTAACACGTGGTCGTCTTCATGCTATATCAGGGAATGTTCACGAAACTTATGACAATATTGACTATGATTTGATTAGGCACATGCATATTATAATCATAAAAATATGTATAAATATTTATCGTGGTTTGTTTACTGGTAGTATTTCCAATAAGGAAGACATAATTTTCCTGCTTCCGTTTGGTTTACATTGAAAACTGGCAATTCATTCTCCGAAATTTCACTAAACATTAAATAACGCACCGCTGTTACTTTGATAAACAAAATTATGCCTCACTATTATTGTATTTGGGTTGAATTTAATATTCAAAACTCGGATGAGCTTTCTACTATTTATCCCAGTCAATGTATCGAATTAAAAAATATCTGTACAGATGATCAAGATCAAGCACTAATCAATTCAACTGAGTAATTAATTCAATTAATAAAGTAAGCACTATTTACTATTTTAACTGTTACATTACCGCATTTTGCAAACTACTTTAACACTTGAAGTAATATGGTATTGTGTTTTTTGATGGGTCTTAAATTCAAGCACTTTAGTTGCTATGTGGAAACGAGAGCAAACTTAGAGAGAACTAGGGCAAAAGTCGCTTTTGTTTCGCAAGCGTTTTTCAACATCACTATTCATAAAATCCAGTTTACATGTAAATTCTATGTTGTCTGTTATTCTGTTGCACAACAACTTTTGTCAACAGGATTAGCAGTGACCAATGTCCTGGCAACGCTATTATCCTACGCAATTCAATATCTCTTAATTCTGGATTCCGAATGTTTAAAATTTTGATGATGCTCACCTCGGTTACAAACAACAGCGGCTCGACTGTCATGGCAACGTAATGCAATGCTAAATGGGCTATTGATTGAAGTTAATGATTTCAAATTGATATTATAACGGGCCTAAAGACATAATAGTTATGCGGTGTAAAAGACATACTGCGCTCTGCACTAGGTACACTAAAGATACCGAATGTAGCCTGATTCATTATGCGTTCAAAATTGTCAAATTCAAAACACAGGTACAGATCAGTGATACCATCACTGACCAATGGGAAAGCTAGTAAATACATAAAGTGATAACTTAAGCGTTATGAGGATCCTGAACCCCAAAGTAGCAAATTCATAGCTTGACATTTTGCATCCTGGTAATGCCAAAATAAATGACATTTGGTGCTGCTCAGTGGAGTTGCCTTGTAATGAAACACTTTCTTGGATGAAAAATATGCTTAGTCGTACTTTCTCCATAGAGCCAAAGAAGGGTTCATCGGCCTGGCCTGAATTCCAATAAAGTGCAAACTAATCATGAGCGTTGATAATTGACACTTGTGTACATTTAGTGCTTCCATCCATGAGAACTTCAGGAAGACTGAGAATTTCTTGTCGGAAGTAATCAAGACGCGCTTTCGAACCATTCAATACTAATGTAACTTTGATTTCCTGTTCCTTTGCAGAGACAGTCGACTCCAGGTCGAGGACGAGTTGGTGAACATTAACGGGAAGCGACTTCGTGGACTGAGTTCAGATGAAGTCGAGCTCACGCTCCAAGTAGTGGCAATTAACTGTCCTCAACTGGATCTTCTCATTTCCAGAGATTCTCCTCCGCAATCAGCACAATCACTCGAACTTCCAGTCAACAAACCGGGATCTCGGCTCAGCTCCTGTCCCTGTCCATCTGAAGCGGACTACGAGGCAGTACTTGCTCGTACCACAGCTGCAACAAATCTACAACTCGAACGTGATCTCTGTTTCAACCGCCTTCTCAATGCAAATTCCAGTAAAGGGCCCAGCACGCCGTCCAGGCACAGGGGCATTTCATTCTCATCTTCACATGATGTCATTGGAGAACAGACCGAAGTTCATAACAGTCCGAGAAAGGTCAGTTCTCACTTCTAAAAAAAATCAGTAACATCACGCCTCCACCAGCCAAAAAGCGCAAAACCAAAAAGCGCGACACAAAAAATGTCTCCGGCGTCTTGGCGAACATAACCTAATCTACCTATTATATGGTGACTCACAATTACGAACATCATAAATTAAAGCAATTAAAAATATTTAGCATGGACATTGACTTTCGGTGTGGCGCTTTTTGCCTGATACGGATAAAAGACCACGTTCATCTCCAATAAATTTATAATCACAAGATGGACATCATCATTTGCTTTTGAAAAGCAATGATTTTATGATCATAATTTTGTCCTCAAAAATTTTAAGATCATAATTTTGATCTTTAAAATAGATTTGATTTGTTCAGAAATTAAAATTGATCAAATTGCTTGACTATTTTGACTTGATTTTGATGAATTTTTAGAAAACATGTGATTTTTGATTTTGAAAATCATGATTTTCATATAACTTGGCGGTTTAAGCTCATAAATGCATCTGAGCATCACAGTTTAAATCACTCATTTCAGTTATTTGTATTTTATCAAAACATGTGATTTTAATTCTAAATTCGTTATTCATTAAAGTTAACTGATTAAAGGATTTTGAAAGTCATTATCTCGCATTGGTTTCCATCCCTGCTAATCAGTTTTAAATATTGTAGGGAATTCCTGTTCAACGAAAAACGTCCATTCCGCCATCTTTCATCTACTCCCACCAGGAAGCACGACCATCAACACTCCAACCTGAGGCAACACGACGCCTGCCAGTAATCTACCATCGTTCTGCGAGCAGCGAACAGGCTTCTCCGGTCACAGAACAATCTCCAGCATTTCTTGGAGCTCCGAATCAATCCCTAGTCTTCCTTCATCCAGGCTCACTGGTGAGCAAGCGGAACCGACGTCATTCCTCTCTCCTGTGCTACAACGATGAGTCAGAGCAGCAGCGACCACAGTCATTGGCTTATGAACAGCCGAGTAGCGGGAACAACTACTACAATAGCATGATGCCATCGAGTTTGTGCACTCTGCCACGTAAACCCAAGTCCTCGACGTCATCCTCGGGGTCAAACTCGTCCTCGGGTTCTTCAGGCTCTTCATCCAGTTCCTACGTCTTTAAAATCCATACAATTTCGTTTGAGAAGGGGGCAGGAAAGAAGGGATTAGGTTTCTCCATTGTTGGTGGACGGGACTCACCCAAGGGAAGCATCGGGATTTTCGTCAAAACCATTTTCCCCAATGGACAAGCAGCTGAAACCAACTGTTTATATGAAGGTACGCAAATCTTTTTTTTTACTGCGAACATGCTGCACATTCATCCTTGCAAAGCACTGGCAGTAGTTCTACGATTGACTTGCCTATTTCGCGGATTGCCTTTCGATTTTGAAGATTTTTAACTGCAAAAGATAATAATAGTAATTTGTGATAACGGTCAACGGTTGGCAAAATTAACCAAACTTGGCGTCTTGGTCTCTGTATGTCATTTAATCGATTTTGACAGTTTCATGTGTTGGTTAGGTTCAGGTTAGGCACCTGACATCCGGTTATGCTAAATTAGGTTAGGGTTGTGTAGAATTATCGCGGCTTACAAAGATTTAAAATGGCTGCCAAGCAAATATACTATCAGACATAAAAATTTAATGTTTTCTTCATGTATTTCGACAGAACATAACCTAACCTAACTCCTTCAAATGATTTAATGTTAAAATGTCCTGGCTAGCCCGTGTATTTGTCTTCTTCAGCCGTTCCAATCTTTGATATTCCGTTAATCCGGTATAATATTAGCCCATTTTGATCATGTTAGTTGATTAAATAGACGTAACGCAACCTAACCTAACTAACAGAATATAATGATTTTTCTCAAAATACAGATCTTAATAGCAATTCACGTACTAACACGATTAAATATTGCATATATTTGGATATAAATTCAGTCTAAATATAAATAACACTTAAGAACCAACATGTACAGTACAAACAAGTACAGTATTGTATAATTGGGGGAAAGGAGGAAGCACATGTATCGACTGCAGCTTCATAACCACTGAAAATTAATTAATAATTTTTTTAAAAGATTAATTGCCGCTAAATTACTTCCCAATTTCTCAATTATTATAAATCTTTATTAAATAGTGCGCATACTTTCGTAAACGAGTATGCTTCTTGTTCGTAAAACACGAACGTTTTACATAAACCTTAATTACGAATCTATAAGCTTGAAATTTTAAGTGGCATTGTCATTAAGACGATTTTCAATTGATTCAAAGGAACGGGTTGAAAGTCAACATCGACACTCGGTATTTCACATGCACGCCTTCAAGTATCTCTACGATAAGTACGCAGAATGTCGAAGCCTGTTAAAACTAAAATCCAGAACCACAGCAGCAGTCTATTGAGTTTGAGGAAGAACTGTAAAGTAGATATTAATTTGAGAATAAGTACGCCCGCAGAATTGCGCAAGAATGGGAAATGAAAAAAGGGTTAGAAATGAGAAAATAACATATTTTTTTCCCAGCCTAAATAGAATCCAAATCACTTCACCCCACTTTGGTTTCATATTACATTTTATTCAGATTTCCCAGGATTCCGGATTCGGGAGTAAAACGTAAATCTGGAATATAAAGTACCTACTAGAGTAGCTTAGGACAAGGAAAAGGAGTAAGGATCAGAGATCCATTATGTTTCCAGCTCTCAGACTTTCTATAATTGGTTCTGGGTTCAGGTTTCACTTCATTACAGCCAGCCTTTCCATCCACTTCCTCTACCTTCAGATTCGAATGGGAATCTTGACGTGGAACCATGTATTTATATTTATGGGTCTTTCCATTCAGAGTTTTATATTCAAAGAACTAATTGTTCCAATAAATCGAAATAATTACAGAGTCTGCAATCTATGCAATTAAATCAATTTGGCCCTGGTCCTTTCCGTTCAATTTAATTCCAGATAAGACCGAATGATTCTGCGGGTACATTTCCAAGAAGTTTGAAGTTTACATTTGTTTATAAGCTTCTGACTCGGGACAAAGAACACAGTTTGTTTGTTTCAAACAGGATGCAGGCAGGTTGTACAACAGGATAAGTAGTGTGTATTTGCGTTGTAAGGAAATTCAACGCACGTCGTTTAGCAGGACACAAGACAAAGTAGTATTGATGAGTTCCAAATTCGTATTTAGAGTCAGGAAAAGGAAATCAAAGTGAGCCAGCAGCGAAGAAGAGACATTTAAAATGAAAATAAGATTACATGGACAGATAGAGCCAACTCAGTTCATAGTCAATTCTTCTTCTTCTTCCAGAGCTGAAGAATTTCGCAGGCCACTTTAATATCTTCAAAATATCCAATCAAAGCGCACTGCTATGTTAGGTGAGTGAGGTAGTTAGGTCCCTAAAAATGAGTGTTTAATTTTAGGATGGGTATATCGTTTGATTATGTAATTAATTAGATTTTTATTTTTAGAATATATTTACTGGAAAATTAAGTTTTAAGAAGTCGTGGTTTTGTGGTGTAAATGCGATTTGGGTTTTTATAATCTGTCTTGTATGTATGCATTTATTTCTGAGAGGAATGTGTACGGATCACTGCTGAGGGCACTTGCGGGCAGCGGGCACACAGCAGCCTTTCTGGCTAGATCTAGCCACAAAGTCTAGTAATAGTACTCTAGAGTACTATTAGAATTTGGACGAATTTCGAAAATAAATGATGTAAAATCATTATTTTCATTAATATTGATTAAAAATTTTAAAGTTATGATTAAAGAATGAGTGTAAATCTCGATTTCAAATCAATAATTTTAATTGAGGTTGCTTCTATGAGTGAGTTTGATGTTTCCAAAAAGTGTGATTTTGATTTTATGATTTTAATCTTTCCAAAAATGTCAGTTTGGTTTCGTCCTTTTGATGACTCCAAAAAATGTTAGGTATTTTAGCATTTTCCAAAAAAAAGTTTTTTTTGATTTTACGATTTTGTTCGTCTCAAAAATGCGAGTTTGATTTTGGGATTTAACTATTTCCAAGAGTTTGCCTTCGTAAATGAAAAATAACTGACCATAGCCTAGCCAATGCTCCTAAAAATCAGAATCTTGCAATTTTGCAAATTCCTGTTGAATTGACGTTTAAATTTTGCTGAAATTGATGGAGAATCGCCGTATTTCTCGAGGCTTCGCTTTGAAACTCTACATATTGAGCTTCGTCAATTCTTGTATTGTATTTAGTCAAGGCGAGAGAAACGTGTCCACTTTTCTTTGAAGGAAGGAGGGAATGCTCTCTCAAATTCCAAATTATATTTTCCTTTCTCCACTTGACTTGATTGAGATCTTTAGAAATTTGGAGTCATTTGATATACTATTATTATTATTGTATTTCATTTGGAAGACGTGTTGCCTTTCTTCCACTCCAGAACTTCCTTGCCTCGCCTCCTCTGCTTCTTCTTGCCTAAAGATGAGGAAAACCGAACGTGCTTCAGAACCAAATATGAAAATCTTTAGTGTAAACGTGGAGTTGAAGCTTTCACTTCACTCACTCTACAATCCATCAGCTATCAGAAACACATGTTACGGATCGTTGACAGAAGAAACTATATGTACAAGCTACGAAAACTTAGATTTGCCATAAGGGTTTCCTACCTTAATCATGCTTCAAATTATGGAAGTGAGATTGTGAGAAGGAATTGTGAGACACAGGGTGGATACGATAATTGTACCCCATTTTGAATAGTAGTACAGTCAGAATGTGCCCTCTGAAAAAATTGCCAATTTTATTGAAAGTACAATCGATTAAAGTTGAATTTTTTCAGTCCTTGGAAATTTATTTATGATCCTCGAGATATATCGAAGAATATTACAATAATTAACACTATGTTCGCATGGTGGAATATTCCAGCACCAGCGATACTTTTGGGAACAACTAAAGAAGCACTTGATCGAAAAACAAAAAGTTAGACTTAATATCTGTTAAACAGTACAACATTCGGTTAAGATTTTTTTTAAAATTTAATACAAGTAACTAAAAATAGTGAGTTCACTCATCCCTTCGCATAGGATTATAAATCCCATTTATGGGTTGATTCTATGTACCAATTGGATAATTTTGTAAAATAAAAATTCCCTATGATTGGAAAACTAAAAAAAAGAATAAAATTAGAATCAACGCAGTTGGTACGAGTACTACCAGTTTCCTTAAAATATCAATTTTTCACGCCAACTTAATGCAAATATTCACACTTTACAGTTATAAATCTTGGAAAAGGCACTTGACTCTACTTGTAAATCGCAAAAACAAATCTCCTTAAATGAAATATCTCCATTTATATTGAAAAGTTGCTGTGTATTCTTGTGTCTGTCACTGTCATCCTACAACTTTTTAAAAGTTGGCAGGGACATAGCGAGCATTATCCTGGCAACAATATAATCTACCTCTTTTTATGGCGTTGAATGAAATATATTTGACAAATTTAATGCACAGGTCAGTGCATGACACAGGTTCAGGGGCCAGCTAGTATTTAAATAAAACATAATTCCACTTGCTGTTTTGTTTTCGCAAGTTGTAACAATTGTTGTACCCACCCTTCTGAATGTATGTATTTTATTGATCCTGGTCCGGTAGCTTGAATTTCCGTTGAAAATTTCAAATCTGGCAACACGGCATCAGCTATGTTGGAGAACCTGATACTCAGCCTGGCAATTGAATTTACCCGAAGTAGCCGTAACATAGAATACAAACAGAAGCTAGAAAAATGTTGGAGGAAACCGTGTTTACTCTTCTATTTATGATTTTCTATATATTATTCCTTCAGAGATTTTCCTGAGAAGGTATTACGGGATGAGCTCCAGAAAAAGCAACCCATTAGGTTTTCTGAACATACAGTCTGTCTTCCTCCTAAATCTGAACTCTACAAATCGGGCTCATCCACTTAATAACTAACGATTTTTCTTTTTCTTGTTCGTTTCCAGGCGATGAGATTCTGACTGTGAACGGAGGACCACTCAAGGGTCTGTCTCACTCGGAGGCTATTGCCGTCTTCAAGAAAATCAAAAATGGTGATGTGACGCTTCAGGTGGCTCGAAGAGTGGTTGGAACCAAATCCAGGTACAGTAGTGCTTCCAAACAGACGTTCACACTTAAGCGTGTCACGTCACCCTTCCACTATATCTGTGGACATATGGTTAGAATGGATAAACACCTATTGAAAAGAGAGAAAGCATAAAATACTTTGGAACCGTAAAAGCATTTCTCGCGTGTTAGCTTCTTAAAGGGAAAAGGAAATGTAAGTACTTTCCTGTTGAAAGCTCCTCTGCACGCTTGCTACTTGCTACATATGCCGTAGCCTGTTATTCAGAGTTTTTAGAGTGCATTTAGAATATTTCAAATTCCTGAAATGCGAGGGTTGATTCCTTAATTTTGGACCATTTTTGAATAGTTTTTAAATTGATAAAAGTGAATAAACTGGGCAAAATTTTTCATCGTAGGCGATCTAATTATGAAATTACATCGCAGGCCGGGCGATCTAATTGTTAAATTACATTGCAGTAAACAATTTGGGGACAGTATTCAAAATGACAGTTTTTACTACAATGACATTAGTCGAAAACTTTTTTTCATGTTTCATAACATTTTTTTCTATTCCTTGTTATAATATTTGTTTCCATTTTTTAATTCTTAAACTATTTAAATATTTGTTAGTTGCATTTCGGGTTTGTTACAATGAAAAATCCGTGACTTGAAAACAAATAGATTTCAGAATATTTACAAAATTTATTTATTAATGAATACAACAGACTGTTGAATAAATTGCCACACTAAATGAATTGATAAGGGACTTGTTAGGGCAAGTTAAAGAGTACATACATTAGCCAGGTAACTTTTTAGGATGATAGAACAAAATCACCTTTAAAATCCTTTAATGAAAAATGATATGGTTGTTGGTTTCCCAAGCTGAGTGTACTGACATTTATGCACTCGCAGACGTTCTCAATTGTCATATTAACTTATTTCAAAACAAATGGGATGGTTTCGATGTCGATATGTCTAAAGAACTGGGAATTATACAGCAAAAATGCATCGAGCGAAAAATTTTGAAAATTAGTTTCTACGTAAATGCAGGGCTTTTCCCACATGGAC
>JAQFYU010000103.1:0-35585 GCA_034694905.1 Ceratophysella granulata | reverse complement strand
TTCCTCCAAACTCTTTCTCTTTCTCTCCACCAACACAAGCAACATCCAGCGTACCTATAACCTATCTATGTACCTTGTGGCAACAGGGTAAATTAAAGAAAACAAAGTTTTCGTGAAGCATTACAATTTTTCCTTATAAATTGCTACAATTTTATGATATTTTGAAATATCAAATGACTACATAGAAGAAGAACTGATTTTTTAAAGAATTTTATAGGGCGGATTTATGGATGATTTCTCTTTTCCCAACTAAAAAACGACAAAATTAAAATTACATACGTAAAATGACGATGTGGCAACAGGGTAAATTAAAGAAAGCAAATTTGTCTTGCAGCATTACGATTTCCTACCTATAGATAGCTGCAGTTTTAAGATTTTTTGAAAATTCAAATGACTAGAAGAATTGAATTTTCCGGAATTTTATAGTTTCAATTTATGGATATTTTCTCTTCTTTCAGCTAAAAACCGTCAAAATTTAAATTACATACCTACGTAAAATGACGGCCTGGAAAAAGGGTAAATTGAAGAAAACTGAAAACTGAAAGAAATTGAGTTTTCGTGCAGCAGCACTAGGATTTTTACCCTTCTCATTTTCTGCAGTTTTATGAATTTTCGAAAATTCAATACGCTATACAAGTAAAATTTCAAAAAAAAAAAATTTATATTCAAATTTAATGGCATATTCCCCAATTTAAAAATTGGCAAAACTAAAATTACATGGTTACCGGTGCAACGTCGACCTGGCAACAGTGCCAATTTCAAAATCATGTCTTAGAGCACAGTATTGCCCTTTTTTAAAATTTTCATATTATTACTCTGATTTGATGATTCTTATGATATTTTTTAACAGTTTTCGAAATCACCCTAAATTCATTAAATTTAATAATGCAATCAAATTCTTTACCTTGGTATGTATTGTTACCCTTCGTAGCGTTTAAAATTACCAATTCAACTGTTACATAAATTCTACTACACTTATAATTAATTTCTGACTAAATATCAAACGGTGTGCTTCACAACATTTTAAATTTCGCTTCTCTACAGGCATGACAAGTATTTAAGTGTCATTAAATATCTAGGGTAAATTAGTAGCACACCTTTTACAGCCTGCACCAATCTGCAGCGACCACATCAAGAAATTTGGCCAAAAATGTGGCCAAGACCAACGACTCTTTAATGACAAGGAATCTTTCGAATAATGCACCATAATTTACGGTTCAAAAGTGACACGTTCATAAGAAAGGAATTCTGAATGTGCGTGCGGTAACATAAACAGTTTTGTGGACATAATATTATTCCTCCCAATATGAAACGTCTCTACTAAATCATTTTAATTACAAAAACCCCCTCAAGAATTTGGGCGTACTAAGAAAAGTAATAGTAGTGGTTTGAGTTTCAGTACTCAATTTCCCCCTCCTTCTTCCTCATACGAAATTATAATCCCATTTGTCTACACGGAAACTCAGAGTCTACATTATTCCGACCAATTTTTCTCAGAAAATCATTTACTCAGACCAGACTCAAGGCTTAAGGATCAAAACCAACCAACTCAAACATTCGAACATGTGGAAAAATAGAGCTCAAAATGGTCTCGGAAGAAGGCAAGGACCGACTCCGCCCATTTGATCAGGCCAGCATGCATACAGAGCTTACTGCACCAACTCAGCCTGACTTTCACCGGAAGCATTTGGAGAATAGAAATTGAGCTTTATTTAGTAATCTGCGATCTACACCTTCAACTGTATGTGATCTAAAAACATTTCTGCAATTGTCTCACTGATGATATGTGCGATCTACTTATTTTTCTGTCTCAAAACCACATCTTAGTGTATGCAATCTAAAAAAAACCTATGTCACTTTCTTGTTGGCACTGATGTGATGTGTGATCTACCCAATTGTGTAAGTTTAATAAACCTAAAAAGTTCCGGGTCTGGCTGGTATCCATGTCGTATGCGATCTACCCGGTTTTGTGACCTTAAACCACATTAAAGGGCACCTGCTCCGTGTGACCTACATGATCACACATATTCCTATTTATTTAACTTATTGTTTCATCTCCCTGGACATTTCGTACCACATGCTAATTGCTAATTGCGATCTACATTTTCGACTGGCAAACGTGCGATTCCTTTTGAATTAATGATAAAATATTAATTATCTAGCGAAACCAAAAACGAAGCGTTAAGCGAGAGGTTTAGTATGTGATCTACCTCACTTTTTGACGCACTTTTTTGCAAGTTCAAGTTAGGTTGCTAAACAACGCTTGCTTCCCCGTAGAAATCAACCACCAAATTGCGTAGATCGCACACAATATCAGTATCATTTCATTTGCATATGTGTCTCACGCGATCCAGTCCATGTAAGAATGTAGATCGCAGAGGAAATCAAGCATAAGGCACGTGTAAATTATTAATTATCGAGTGTTAAATTAAATTATTGATGCGGTTATAAAAGTCATAAAATGATTTAGATCGCACATACATCAGAGCCGTTTAATTGACATGGTTCCTTCTTGTTCGGGAACATGTCAGAAATGTAGATCGCCGAAGGCATGAAGAATACGGTATGTAGAAAGCAATAACGACGGAAACAAGGAATAGAATCTTGTAGATCGCATTGAGATTAGCAAGCATCGCCAACAAAACTAAGATTAGAATAAAATTTAAGTCGCAGGTCGCAGCTGCCTGGGGCTAAAGGCTAACTTGCGTCTGCTGATATATAACCGTGTTTACAGCTTAAAATGTAGATCACGCATGCAGAGCATGTGACCTACTACGAATCCAACAATATAACTGCACAAAAAATAACAGGTGCCATTTCAGACTTTCGACTTAACCCAAGCGTTAAATTTGGCGGATTTGAACCACCATTTTGCTAAATGGTTGACTAAAGTCCTTATTGAGCAACTCTGTAGGATGGTGATGAGAAGAAAGTCGTTCCAAGAACAAAAAAAGTTTTGTAAGTTAAGTTCATAAATTAGAAGGTGACAGGAAAGAGCTTTCCGAGTCTCTTTTTTTTTTTGGTTCTGTGGCAGGAGCCCTGGGCTTTCTTCCGTTGGGTTCTACTTAGCTGTGAATACTGTGAATACGTGGAATCTCTTAAAAGCTCCTAGTTTCCGAATCAGACCAATTGAAAAGGAGCTAGAGAGAGAGTGAGCATATTATAATGACATAAAAGGATCCCAGGGCTCTGGGAGTAGAATGGAAATTCATATGCATATTCTCCAATGTTCGGTGGTGTTGAGATGTTTTGGTGAAAGTTGGGCTGCAGGGAACCGACTAAATTTTGATGCTTTTCACTACCAAGGTTCGGTTTTTATTTTATAAGATTTAATTTGTATTTGGGTTTTAACATATGTCAAATCGATGTAAAATCATACATTTGTGTGAAACTAATACTGGATGTAAAACTTTACATTTAAATTATAGTTAACTCAAAAAATTTCACGGTGTAAAGATTGTTCTGCAAACGGTTTGGCTATTTAGAAATATAGAATTAGTCCAGAATGCACATTTGCAGTAGAAGGAATGTTTAACTTGAAATCTACACGATTCAAAAAAGACCAGTTTCTGAAAGTCAAATATGCAGTATATTTTTACAATTGTATGGTTTTAGTGCTATTTTGAATATTCTAACATTTTTTAAAATCTTGGTGCATATTTTGATGCCTTGGACATCTCGCCGTGCTTTTATTGCATATTTTCATACTATTAAGATATTTAATTCGATTTTTGTTCAAAAGTGTCCACAGGTTTCGGTTGGGACTTGATTTGAATTTGATGTTGTTCAACATTTACCATATTGCATTTTTTTAAATTGGTATAACAAATTTTCTACTAAGCATTATTTTGAATACTTGCAATGCTTATTTTGTGCAAAGAAGCAATATCAACATATTTGTAGTCCATATTTTGGCATATTTGTCGCAGATTTCAGTAGATTTTGTTCTTAGTACATGCGAACCTTTCCATACGAATTTAGACTACAACTAAAACTCTGCGACGAGAAATACACCAATCTCATCATTTCTTCCATAAGTGTAGTGCACCGATCAATTTTATTGAAAGCTAGGTGTAAAATTACAAATTAATTAAAATGTATAGTTAGGATACTGAGGATGTGGAGCTAGAAATTGGATTAGATAAACAATCAGCCTGACGGCTGCTTGCGACCAAAAGGATGTATAAACGTACTAGACGACGTACAAACAAAAACAAGACGTACAAGGCATCGTATTCGACGACGCAGCTGCTTTCCACTGGGCTAAGCTTGACTAGGTAATGATGTGAAACCGTTTTAACAAGTGAACTGATGAAGCTAATCTTAATTCAACAAACTGTATGATAACTTGAGATCCGTTTCACATAGGTTATATGAATTAAAAAGTTGACTAGTTATGAAGTTGACATACCAAGCTAACAGATAAAGCTTATGTTAATGTGAGAACCTTAAAGATAACGTATGAACCACTTTACATAGGCTATATGAATTAAAACGTGGACTAGTTATGAAGTTGTCATACCAAGATAACAGATGAAGCTAATGTTAATTTGACAACCTGGATGATAACGTGTGAACCATTTTACATAGGCTGTATGAAGCAAAACGTGGACTAGTTATGAAGTTGACATACCAAGATAACAGGTGAAGCTTATGTTAGTGTGACAAGCTGGAGGATAACGTGTGAACCATTTTACATAGGCTATATGAAGCAAAACGTGGACTAGTTATGAAGTTGACATACCAAGATAACAGGTGAAGCTTATGTTAGTGTGACAACCTGGAGGATAACGTGTAAACCATTTTACATAGGCTATATGAATTAAAAAGTTTACTAGTAATGAAGTTGACATACCAAGATAACAGGTGAAGCTTATGTTAGTGTGACAACCTGGAGGATAACGTGTGAACCATTTTACATAGGCTATATGAATTAAAAAGTTTACTAGTAATGAAGTTGACATACCAAGATAACAGATGAAGCTAATGTTAATGTGACAACCTGGAGGACAACGTGTGAACCATTTTACATAGGCTATATGAATTAAAACGTGGACTAGATGTGAAGTTGACATACCAAGATAATAGATGAAGTTTATGTTAATGTGACAACCTGGAGGACAACGTGTGAACCATTTTACATAGGCTATATGAATTAAAAAGTTTACTAGTAATGAAGTTGACATACCAAGATAACAGATGAAGCTAATGTTAATGTGACAACCTGGAGGACAACGTGTGAACCATTTTACATAGGCTATATGAATTAAAACGTGGACTAGATGTGAAGTTGACATACCAAGATAATAGATGAAGTTTATGTTAATGTGACAACCTGGGACTATATGAGAATCTGAATTAAAAGTCGGTACTTAAATTTTTATACCTGTTTACATGTAAATGCTCTGCTGCTATTGTGAACCTTATAATCTTTCAACAATATAGACCGTTTTCATACGACTATTGCGCCGTGCTTCCGTGAAGCTGGGTACAGACAAACAGACGGACAGACAGGACCATCTCATAAAACCTTTTGGTTTAAAATGACCTTCTACAATTCAATATGCACAAAAATGTCTGTAGAAGCATAGAAACCTAACCCTGGTCCCAATTGGGAGAAGTATGTACAGTAAATCCTGCTCACCTCTGCCAGACCTCAGCAGCAGACGAAAGTTTGGGTTCTCTCTGGATTTCAAGAGTCATTTGTGCTTTTTGAAGAGGCTGGAGGGGCAAGAGAGAAAACAAGCTTTGGTCCACGCCCTTTCACTACACCCTTTCCCTCCTCATCTTCATGCCTTTAGTTCAGCCTCATTTCAAGGGGGCATGGCACCCAAAATACAAAACTCTCTGCTGTTCAGACGAAGGAGAAAAAAGTTTGGTTGGAGTCAAGCCAGGGATTGACTCATGACCTCAAGGTTCAAAGCGGGTTTCAAAATCACACAAAACTCACTCATTCAAAGATTAAAATATGTTCAGAGACTCGGGAGGAAATATGCCTAGTTGAACTTGAACACCAAGGTCTCAGCTAATCTCTTACCTTTGATTTTATAATGTAATCATTTCAGAATGAAAATACACTCATTCTACAAAGCTGCTCCTTTCCAATGGCTCAACCGCAAGTGTTTCGTTATGCCGTCGTGTATTTCATAGAGGGATACATGGAACCACGTCCCAGCGGGTTAATTAAAGCCATTGCACCTAATTTGGCATGTTAAATATTTGTAGAGCGGAAGATATACAGCTCATACTTCCGCTAATTTTGGAAATGGTGATAAGCATTATGCAGTAAACTGGAAGATAAATTTCACACTTGGTTTATGAATATTGACTAAGGATGAATTATAATTTTGGAGAAAGTCGGTGAAAGCTCCGTGTGAATCTTGTTTTAACATTTGTGGGAAGGGTTCACGTTTACCTACTGTACACACACAAACGAATTTAGCCCTGGTGAAAGCTAATTAACATGTAAATTCACATCCAGCTTATTTGACCTTCAGAAGAACCTAATGTACAGGGCGACACAGGAATCGTTCTAACATCCGATCGAATGAGTTTTTGATTTCTGCCAGTCAATCTAAGGTTATTTTGCACATTTTTAAAAACAAATTGTAAAAATTGGCATTTTTGAACTGGTTCTTGTGCCAGCACGAAGTTATTAGACTTCATATTTTCGAAATACTTTATTTTTGTATAGGAATTTTGAATTTTGAACCGATCCAGTCTATTTCAATATTTCATTTAATACATGGCTTTTTTCAATTGCAAAAATGATGCATTTCAACGTTGTCTTAATTTTGAATTACGAATTTCATTAAATTAATTAATTATTAGTTTTGAAATTTCTTAAGCATTTTAAAATTCAAAGCAGTTTCGTATATTTCTAGTGTGATGTGATTTACACTTCAACTTGGAAACGCTTTCACCATGCTTCCACCAGCTTTCTCCATTTTAAAATGATGCATTTCAACGTTGTCTTAATTTTAAATTGTAAATTTCATTAAAAAATTATTTTATTAGTCATATTATTTTTAGTTTATTGAATTCCTTAGACATTTTAAAATTCAAAGCAGTTTTCAAATAGTTAATATCATGTATCATGAACGTATATTTCTCGCATGATGCGATTTACACTTCAACTCGGAAACGCTTTCACCATGCTTTCACTAGCTTTGTCCAAAAAACTGTCTACAAGAATTGAAAACACAAGTGGTAGCATATGCACACTTTCACCGGTCTCATGTAAAATCAACGCATAATTCGCTCGTAAAAAATTGCAAATTTTTTAGAAAGCACATGCCAAAATTCAACTAGCGGACCTAGAACTCTAAAAATCAAGATTTTCGCATGCCTTCAACATAGGAAACCAGTGGTCAACAGAAATCGGGCCTGACGATCGCAAGCTGTTCAATACTTGATCTTGTTCACAAATGACATTAATGGAGACCAAAGCTTCACCCTTAACATTCCTTCCGATTCCGGAGCAAAAGAAGGAAAAAAGGTCCTTCCTGTCAGTTAAACTTTAAAATATATGTGTAGAGCCATTAGCTGAGTTTACAGTTCGGCGTGTTACGACAGTGAGACTTGGTGATAAACTGGACTAATATATCTGGCGTCTAACCCAATGGAACCCATTTCCCTTGATCACTGTTGATCCTCTCCTTTCACCACACACACCCAATTAGTACGAGAGTTCCACAAGCCCCAAAAATCAATCAATCGCATCAGTGAGCAACCTAACGGAGGAAGAAGGACTTGGGAGGACAAGGGAAGATAGGGACGGAGGAGTCCAAGAACGTGTCACACAAACTTTTGTATTGAATGACAGAGAGTCGGAGCATCTCTACACAACTCGTCTCATGACGTCTCTGGGAAAATTGTATTTTCCGACTTTCTCTCTTTCCTTTCTCTTCAGTGTCTTCCTACCTCTTCGGATCCAATTTGGACGGACGCGTATAGAATTATTATCGGCTTTCACTTGTCAGCTACAAAGTTGTTCATAGCCTATTGTGGAACGAACAATGTATCACTGGTCATTGACAGGTTATCTAGGAAATGGCGGTTCTACGATTAGATTGAAATAGAAGCTCTTGGAACTGAAATTTTCCCTTTTGGTGATGTGGCTTGAGTATCGTTCAATTTTTATACGTTGCTCTTTGTGGTTGAAATTCGCACAATTTACTGCGTTTTAAAATGCACGAGATATTCTCGTGCACCTTTATCAATCCTTGGTTTGTTTTGGCGCTTGACACGGTTTTTCTTATATAAATTAATACATTCTATGCTCTGTACTGACACAGCTAATGCTTAAAAAAGAATTCTATATTCTTTATCTCAAGGTGGAAAATAAATGCAGCATGCCCTAGAGGTTAAAATATTCGTTGGTAACACGCGGTTTCAGATAAATTTTTCGAATATGTAAAATTGAATAATGATGCCCGCAATCGGAAATCAAATTCAGAATTAACGATGCAGCCAATAATGTCATTTGGTATGCGAATAATATGGAAATATTTGACCATGTAGCCTTTGCTATCAACTGAAGAACGATTATTCGCATGCCAAAAATTGCACAGAACAGTGAATATTTGTACCAATTGAATTTGCTCACTAGGCGGATACTGTTCGGAGGAACGAATATTTGCCTGATTAGCTAATTTGGAGAGTATTCCTCTGATAAGCGCCAATTTGCACAGGGTATTCCCTGATATTCGCCAATTTGGACGGTGTCCCAATGATCTTAGTCAATTTTAACGAAATATTCATATGGTAAAAAATTGCGTGAAGTATTTGCGGAATACCGAATATTCGCCATTGATGCCTTTTTCCAATGGGCGCACACCGGTCGAACGAGCGAATTTCGTTTAATTTTGACTGTATTCCTCTGATGTTCGCCAATTTGGACAGTGTTTTTTTATATTCGCTTAATATTCGCCAATTTGGAGCGTATTCATCCGATATTCGCCAATTTGGACAGTAAACCTTTGATATTCGCCTAATATTCTCAAATTTGACAGTGTACCTCTGATATTCGCTTAATATTCTCAAATTTGAGTGTACCTCTGATATTCGCTGATTTTGTTCACTCAAGCACAAACTTTGATAAAAACTATTTTGCAAGTATTAGCGAATATTAGGCGGATCTATTCATTTGCCCTATCGACCCCTTGAAATTTGGCATTTGTTGGGCGAATATTCGTTGCATTACTGGTCCGAATTGGGAAAATACGAAGGCCTAGATAGTCTTTGCCATTACTTTATAATATGGCACCCAACGTTGATAAAAAGGAACTCAACTTGCCCTGAGTAGTTCTGGATGAAGTTGAAGATTAGAGTAGAAGCATAAATCATGTAGGATGTTGGTCTTACCTCACAAGGTGGGGGATTACTCCGGTACGATGGAACAATTTTGAAAGTGACCGATCCACGGGCATCTCTCTATAGATCCAACAAATAAATCAGAAACCTTTGCATGGACTCTTAGCTAAAGTTACGACAAGAAGGTAAACATAATCCGGAAGAGAACCTATCAGGATTTGAGCACGTCTCTTATAAATGGTAAGCTAACACGCCATATCCAGAGTTAGCCTGCTTTACCCTTTCCAACGAGTACATGAAACATGAGGGAAATATTTTGAGTATGCAGGGAACAGGATAGGATCAAACATGCGGGTATCAAAAAACGGCTACAGACTTCCGAGTCGTGTATAATAGATTGACAAAGTCGAATTCTGGCTACATTTTTGATAAATATTTGGTGGAATTGGCAAAATTACGTATTTTTAAGACCTTAAAAATGTGAATGACAAAAACTAGAATAAATATTGACAAGGCTAAACGTTTGTTTTTTGAAAATCCGGTTTTGATTTAAAATTTTGAATGGACATTTCAAAAACGGAATTAATTACGAACAGTAATTTATGATTTGAAAGTAAGCTTGTGAAAATTCACGCCGTTCAAAAATATTTCAAGAAATTCCTTAAAGTCTTAGATCTCTCCTATTAGTTGATTCACGCTTCCTTTCAGTAGAACTTGCAAAACGCGAACGCAATTTTAAAAACCGCAGAACGAAAAACCGCAACATTAAAACTACGATATTAAAAGCCGCAACACAAATACGCCAAACTAGAATCAATTCATTAAAATGCTAACAAAAAAATTGAAGTATAAACAGTAAAGTGTCGCTGTTTTAATGCCACAGTTTTTTTTACAAGTATCTGTTTTGAACACTATAAATTATACCCAAATTAAATTGCAAAAACCGAGCAAATCAAAACCAAAACGTACCAGCATTGTTTGTAACTGATCAACAGTTTGATTGTAAACAGGGATTCCATTAATTTCCCGGATTTCATCTCCAACATGAAGCGTGGCCTGTCGATGAATCATGCCGCCATGTAGGATTCGTGCTACGAGACATCGTCCGTCTTCCGTCAACCGGAGCGTAATTCCCATTGGCTCACCCGAATTCTTTTGAAACTGTACCAATCGGACTCTTGTTACTTGAGCTTGTTGTTCCAAATCACTCTCCACATCATCATTCACTCCGTTCAGGTAGGGATAGACAGCTGGTGGTGTCACACGGATCGCGTCCTCACCGTACACCTCGTGAACTGAGACGTCATGGGCCTGGAGCACGCCCTAAGAACAGAACAAAAAAAACAATGCCGTTAGCGTCTTCATGTCTCAAACTCAAAGACAGGTCTCTTTTAGCCACATGATTCTACGCAAAATGGACGTTGGACGAGGTATACCAAAAAACCATGATTCGGATCTTATACGTAATTTAGTTACGAAATTGTTATCATTAGTCATTTGGCATATCGGAAAATTTTTAAGACCATTTTGAATGGTCAATTTCACTAAAACACAAAATTAACCATCGATTCTCCAAATTATCTGTAAATGAATTTGGTACATATTTTTGCAAGTTTTTGGCTTATTTTCTGAAATGAATGTTTCTAATTTAGAATTGTAGACTTAGTTCCAGCATTTTAATGAAAAAGAGAAAGCATAAATACTTGAGCATTAAGACTGACTTAAAATTATATATCTTTATAACTGTTTTTCTACCTGGCGTTAAACTGCAATTCTAAACCATGGACTATTCAAAATAAGCGATTATTTTGTATTTTCTTTTCAAAAGCAGAAAAAGTGACCTTATATTAATTTTTAGAAATTCGAAGCTTTTTCTGCAGGTCACATGTCACATTTTCAAATTAATTCCTACAAGGTATTTTACAGCAATTATAGCGCCCAATCCGCATTTTTGAAGCATATGACCCAGTAAAATTGAGCAGGTGGCAGATGCGGCGAATACAGAGGAAATTGACAGCGGACGTTCAGAAGCTAAGACCAGGCTTTCAATTCCATTCTACTCCACCTGCCAGAGACGTAGAGAAGGCCCAAGACGAATGATAGTGAATGGAAATGCGGATGGAAAACCGCAAATTAGGAACAGTTCCGAGTATAATTTACTTGGCCACAGACCCTGGGGTACATTTAGCCAAAGTTAGACACTTCAGCTTGGCCAACCTGAATTTTACTAAGTAAATACTTGAATCGAACACAAAACCCAGGAATCCTGTCGGCCAACTAGCTATGCCTCAGTGTTGGCATCTTTACTACAGTGTAAGTTTGATAATCATTCCAGTTGTGGAAGCCCAAGAACCCAAAATTGAATTCTTACAATTTTAATTGTGGCGTGGCTCAACGTCAACCCGGTGAAAGGAGGAGTGTACTTTCACTTTTTCGCCGAGTATGCAAAAAAAATCCTAAGTATTCAATAAACTTTATCGTGGTGCTCCAGAAATCAAAAAGTCTTTAATTTGAAGTGGCAGTATTCCCTTCTTTGGCCTGATAAGCCCAAACTCCCAGCTCAGCTCCCACTATTCATGTTAATGTTAAGCTCTAAACCGTTCTGCTCAGGTCTCGAAACTTGGAGGAGAAGTGGCTCGAGAGCAGGACCAACTTCTTGAAATAACACTTGAGGACTTTTCTGTAGAGGGATTGGGCTTGAAGGAAAACTGATTGTTTAAAAAATAGAAGTAGGAGCTGGAATGGTTATGCCTTGAGCAAGGAAAGGTCTCGAGCTTCTTGAACCAGGACGAGGATGGAGACAAAAGCTGGACGGAGATGTTCTAATGGATAAATTTAATATCATAAAGACGTCAGAGACACAAAGTGAAAGTTTGGCCTACGCTCCGTGTCTACTAATACTGATCGAAAGGAGAAAAACAGGCTTTGTTGATTTCTCACTCAAGAACCTCTCTGAGATCAGGCAGGAAAAAATTGGGAGCGAAACTTGTGTTTTTCTGGGGTCTTTTTTTTTTCGACTCAAGTTCCGGAAACCCTGATAAATGTTCATGAAGAAAGTGAAAGCTTGGAATCTGGCTAATATTTAAGTTGTAGTCTACTTTTCTCTGCTTTTCTCAACCATTTCCGTTCCTGCCCATACTTTATTCAGTCAATTGGAATTTAGGCCTACAATGTAGACTTTCACTCAAATTGTACTTGCCGTATTTGTGCTAGGTGAGTAGGAACTTTAGGTAAGCTCAGGAAGTAACTAATATTTAAGTTTAAGTTCTTTTCTCTTTTTGTTTCCCCACGTTTCCGTTCCTGTACATACTTTATTCATTCAGCTGGAATTTGGAATGAGGGCTTTCACTTTCACAAACATTCGCATATGTGAAGTGACTCCGTGCTCCAGCCAGATTTCACTCGGCAGCAGCAAGGTACAGCCGTGTCTACAAGTCATGCTAACAACATGCCGGATTTTCGTGATTGAAGATTACATAAGTTAACCCAGTAAAAGTTCTGTACATGTGGGATCTCACTAATTTTCACTTTCCCATGTTCTATTCATTCAATTGGAATTTCGAATGAAGACTTTCTCCTTGAATCTTGATCTTTGCCTCCAGATCACCTTTCAACATGAGTTTCCAAGCTTCAATTGCCATATTTCCGGATATTTGTCTGTTTTCTACTGAAATACATCCAAAATTGTCAAGCGGATTTTTTTCTTCTAAAAGCTACGTACTATTAGGATATGCTTTACAATTGATAAGAAAAATCGATTTACGATAACTCACATCAAGGGCTTTCGATTGTGAGCAAATTAGAAACAATCTGTGACCATTAGCTTCCGTATGAATATTAAATTAAATTGCCATTTAAAATACGTATTGCATTGAATACCAAGTTTTAACAGAGCATAGAAGACTTTCGACACATTGTATGTTACGGTGTGTCGTGTGTCACACAAGTTAGGTTAACGTTAAACACTGCAATTCGTATGACTCAATTCAACAATGCAATTTTGTATGACCTGACGCGGGAAAATCTAAATCGACGTGGGCGGTGAATGTGACAGCGGCAAAATTTGGATATTAGACAGTTTGTGAAATCGCTAGCGTATACCATACACCCAATTACCATTTCAACGCTCCAAGTTTTTAAATTTTTATCCAATCTCTCTAATATCACATATTGGCTCGACTCGACTCTTAAATATAGAACTTTCTCCCTACGTGTACTTATACGGTAAGGTCCGCATCACATTCGGAATACGTACAGGTTATTTTGCATTGGCAATTTAGTGAAGAAAATAGCAGACTACGTGGTATATGATAGCTACTGCGCAAACTTTCTAATATCCCATATTGGCTTCAATATTCTTAAATATAGAACTTTGTCCATACGCGTACTTATACAATAAGGTCCGCATCACATTCGTAATACAGGTTATTTCATATTGACAATTATAAGTAAAGTAATTGGCTGTTCGGCATACATACGATCGCTATTGCGCAAACCACCTAATACATATTCCATATTGTCCATCGCCTTTACCAGCGAAAACTTTCTCCATGCAGGCATATGGTATCACGTGAAACTTGTAATACAGGTCGTTCAGACCGACCAGTGGCATTCATGATGGGAGCGTTGAAAGAAAAACTGAGGATTGAAAGTGAGGTTCATGGTCTTATGTTATTTTGAGAGGAAGGGTAGTCCCAGCACGGAGAAAGGTTTCCTTTAGGAAACAAAGCAGATTTTCTCCCATTTCCCCAACGTCTCATTCCTCTCTGCCCACTTTCCTCACAAAGAAATGGACGAGTGTGAAAAAGAAATGGAAGAAAGTTGAGTTGAGCAATGCTCCATGCATACGAATCCTTCTTGGTCTGAATCATCTCATTTCCTCTCCGTCTCCACAATACTTTTTATGTTCTTAAGTCTTGAGGTCCTCCAAATCCTCATCTAAACCACTCCGTTCCACCCAGGACCATGTTTTAAGAGATCAGTCATACATGACGGGATGGAACCTTCTAACTCCGCCGTCTTCAATCTCAACCACCAACCTCAAACCACATGCTTCCTCTTCATCCTCTCACCTTCATCATTCTTAGAAGCTGGACAAAGGACCGCCACTTTCTTCCTGACACCCGCTCATGAATCAAGAAAGCAAGGGTTTATTGTACAGCTTTCTTCTCAATATTGCTAGGATGAGGCTGGAAGGACATTGTACACATCTTATGGTCATGTGATCACTTATGCAACCATAGGCTTGTCATGCTTTTTAAAATTTCTTTATTTGGGCAACAAATTATAGCGTCTTTGGTTTTAGATCGACAATTTTAACATCAATATGCAATATGAAATTATAAAAAGAGATTCTCACGCGACCCAAACGGGTTAAAAGCCAATAAGCGTTAACCGTTAAGAATTTTAGCGAATGCAAAATTATTTAAAAAATAATAAGCATAAACACTGTACAGATAAGCGGTTTTACATATGAGCTTGGCTTCTTTACTTCAAACCGTTACAGACAAGCAGACAGGGCAATTGTATAAGCCCAACAAAGGTTGGTTTAATAAGGTAGCAATTTTTTAAAATGCCGGATTCATTATAGGCTTTCAAAACCTATTTAACTACAAAATTTGATTTTTGGGATGATCCATGCAAATCAAACCAAAATTGATAATTTTATGTATAATTCAACTTTTCAAAAATAATAAGTTTTTTAAACTGATTTCGCTTTTGAAAACTGTAAAACCAGTAACCCGGTGGACAAATCTACATAAATTAAATTATGAAAATTAAATTATCGGAAAGTTAAAATTTTTGTCTTCATCAAAACTCATTTTAATAATGTAATAAAAAAAATTCAACGTCCGTTCAAATTCAACAAAAAGGAATCACAAGTAAGTAACCCATTTGTGAACAAGGGTTAAAACCCATAAGATATATGCCATGTCTTTTTGAACTGCGATATACCCCTCCACTACCAACTACCACTACTGGTCAACTACCAATGAGGAGCGCTGTAAACTCAATGGAACAACCATAACTTTCTCCAACGTCAAGTGAGGCCAAGACTGAGGAACGATCCACCATCCAACCAAATGGAACGAAGCATACAGAATAAAAATCTCTAAGACGTTCCTCTTTAAAATTATGTTGAAGAATGTAGTTCAAGAATCTCATTTGCCATGCTGCTGCTCCTTCGTGCTCATGCATGCGAGTAGCTTAAAAAGAGACAGTTTTTTTTCTCCAAAGAAAGAAAGGCTTGAGTTAAATTGGACAAGCCGAAGCCTAATACAAAAAGATACAAGTAAATATGAGCCCAGCCTGCGACCTTACGATTATGGCGGAGAAAGCCTAATCCCATCAAATAAATATTTGAATATTCAACCTCGAGCCTTGGACTTGGACATCCTAAGCTTTCACCTCAATGCTAAATACCATGGCAGAGCCAGAGGGTCAGACCAGACAACCTAATACGACAGGCTACATGACATCTGGGCCCGACAAATATTTAGCCGGTCTATTTGGTAAATAATAGAGAGTAAGCGAAATAGTATCGGTAGTCAAATTAGGGTTCATTAGAATGAAACATGAAGCCGCAGAACGCAGCGTCAGTAAAACCCGGAACACATTCAGCATTTTCTTTTGGAACTTGGAAATCCATATATGGCGGAGATGAAGGGAGCTACTGGGATAATCATAGTACCTCTGAGGTAGGTACGGTAATTCAATAAATTATATCTTTTTTTTACTGGAGTCTGAGTTTTGGAGTCTGTGGAAGCGGAGCCTATGGTGTGTCTTCCGCTCTGGAGCGTATAATATTAACTGAGTCCTTCTTCCATGGGAGCGGAGGGAGGCTGGAATGGGCCACAAAGGATAATAATGTAATAAACTTTTCCTGTCTGTATCTTCTTCCAAACTGGGACGGTTTCATGAGGGGAGAAAGTGGAGAGTTGCGAATTATAGGCTCCGGGTATGTAAATAGGAAAAAAGTATTATCTTCATATTACCATCATTTCTTCTTAGAGGAACCCATGCATCGATTCCCCCCTTGTCTCTACATACACACCTCATTCACAGCATGGAATACAAAATGGAATATGTACACTGTGTAATTATGTTTCACTAGCTGACCCATTTGTCTGTGCTAGTATCACTGGTCTGTACCTGGGATTTGAATTTGCCAAATTGTAACGTTTAATTAATAGTGCACAATCGGTAGTGTTGTCATCTCTTTTACACACATCACCATCGCTGTGTATTGAGGCCCGATATAATATAAATTTGAAAATATTAACTTTAATAGCCCATTTAGCATTGTAATGATTGTCGAGGCTTTGGTCTGTAACGGAGGTGAGCACCATCCACATTTTAAATCTTCGGAATTCAGAATTAGAAGAAATTGAATTATGTAGGATTACGTTGCCAGGGCATTGGTCACTGACAACCGTGTTGACAAAAGTTGTTGCGTGACAAAACACCGAACATAGATAGACCACAGAATATGCACAGCTTCTCGAAAATATATAATAGGTTAAAAATATAGTCCATTGAAAGAGTTGAAGCAATAAGGAAAATTTGCGAAATTGAGAATGTCTCCGTGCAAAATCTTAATCTTCTCCGAAACTGCAATTGTTTTAACATATTACGTTTTTTTTATGCGCGTGGTATTTTACATGATCTTCAAGCCTCAAACGACACGTGCCATAAACGGAGAGGCCGAGCTCAATTAAATTTAATTTGTTTGGAATTTCGGGATGGCCTCCAGTTCCGTAAAATTCGTTATTGTGGTTTCTTTACTTATAAACTCCGCTTTGTAGCCAAAAAGCCGCAATACCTAGTAAGAATTTACATTGCAGATACAATTTAGCCATAATTACATTACTATTTTCAATTCTTTGATTTTTAGCTAGCTGATTTAAGGTTTTAATTTTTGACGAGTGGAGTGAATTACAAAATACAGTATTTAGTTGCAAAAATTTTATTTATTGATATTTAAGTTCCGAGTCGAAGAATTTATATTCACTGTGCTAAAAATAATTAGCAAATAAACTAAAAGTTTATAGGACCACGACCATCTCAATAAATTCGATTATTATTATTATTACATTAAAAGTTGTCGCGTCGCTCGAGAAATCCGAACTGGCAAAATAAACCATTCAAATTCACTGTATGAAAGAGCGAGTTGAACTGTCGCAGAGTTGAAAGTTGAAATGTGGGAGTTGAAAATTAGTAAACATTTAACCGGAATTAAATCAAGAGTTTTAATTCTACGTAATTTATTATACACTTCCGTACAAATCGCTGTTTAACCGAATTCGCACAAACTGAAATCACAAAATCAGCAATGCGTAAAATATTGGACCGGAATCACACACAATCTATGTAAAATTCCATGTTCTCTTTCAATAAGACGCCTTATCCTTAGCTACGCACTTCCACCCACTGAGCTATGACCTGTGACTAAAATCTGAATAATAAACAATTTTGCACTCTTGAAGTTGCTTTATTTGGGCCAATGGGAGATTAGAAGGTTCTTACATGGGGAAAGAATGTGTATAGCCTCTTGAGCTACGTAAGGCCTGGGCCTCCTTCACAGAATGGTCCTCATTTCACTTAAATTACCTTTTTCCATTTCCACTACTTTCTCTCTCCGTCTGTCCCTAGCCTTATATTGCTTATAGGGAGAACTGAATGTGAGTGGAACGAGTGGAGCGATGGAAATAAAGAGATGAGGGAAGTGAGGCTTCAGTAATGCAACAATTGCTTCTCCACATGTAAAATAGACCCGAGCACAAACCAGTCGACTCGGCTTAACGTCAATTTCACCGGGAAACAAGCCACCAGCAGTCTGTCTGTCGTGAGTGCAATAATTATTCTCCTCCTCTGTCCACAATGAACATGGACACGACAGAAGGGCTAGAACGATGACCTTAGCGTAAGAATGGTCCCTTCGTAGTCGATATCGTCTAGCCCGACCGTAACATACAAAAACTAGTGATTTTTTCAAACGAGGCTTTCACTTTCACTTACTTTCTCCAAAATAAAATGGAGAGGCACGAGTATGGTACCTTCACATAATTGAAATCCCAACTTTGCAACACCTTGACTTTATGGGGCTTGTTTTAGATGAAGTAGTGAAACATGACAGTTGAAGTTGAAATAGAGGATGTGTACTGTACAATTGAGGGAGGAAGTTGGTGCTACAATATGTAGGGTAAGGACACTTCAATTTTGAAGGATGCTTATCTTTAGGTTCCGAGAACCTAATTTAGTCCTTCGACGTAGGGTTGGAAAAATAGCATCAAGTTTGTGTATTAGGCTCTCAAGTATGTTGCATCCAGGCTGATACTCTTGTCATATTTGAATTCATAATCTCAATATGTAAGGTTCTAAATTGAATACTTCTTTCACGTAGCGGAAATATGCTCTTTCCCCAATATGGAAGCCTTGTAATCAAGGTTTGGTTGAATGCCTTCGAAATTGGTCCTGATTTTGTATATAATATTGAATTATGATGATAAAAATTGTCCTACATTCAAAGCTGACTTACCCAACCTAATGCTGGATCCAGATTGGATAACTTAAATTTATTTGTAATCTGTTAATTTAATAAAATTCATTTATAGTTAAATGTTCGACCTTTAAATTTTAAAATCATAATTTAGACTTATTTCAAGGCTTTTTGCATGGTTTCCGTTTTTAGACAAACATTTGTCGGGCTTATGCTATTGATCTGTCCGTCTGTCTGTCCATACCGTTTTGAAAAGAGTAGCTCAGCTTATATGTTAAACAGATTACTTATAATGTAACTATACCATAACTATATCAATCTGTACATCTCTACGAAACGTTTTTGATTTCAATATCATTTTGATAATCGGTACATCCTAGGAGATGCGTTTTTTTTTCGTTTTTTTTTTTCGAGTTTATGATATTAATCATTGATTTTCCGGTTAGATTTGAAAAAAATTCTCGCAAATCTTAACAAAACCACCTGAAACAACTGTGAATAAGCTAGCCATTTGTATCTTGCATCGGTTCTTAAGTTCGCATTATATTTATTATATTGATTTCTTTATGATCGGCATTTAAGTCATATTTTTAATAAATTAATTTAGGTTCACGTTGATATTTTGTGATCAAGTATCGCCAATGAATCCCTGGATCAATTTCAATATCAATAATAATAATTTTAATTTTAATAATTTTTTTATTTGAGATAATGCCAGCCGAGACGATACTTTGTGGGCTCTCTACACGAAGTGGCTGCGCACCTTTTTTTTTGGTCAACTATTCAAAAATACCCAATACTTTTATGGTCGACGTTTCAGTTTTAAAACCCTGATTTGCAATAGGTCCACTTAAAATTGAAGCGTCAGCTTTTTATCCTTGAGTAGTTTTCAGGCGGGATTAGGTTATTTCATTAAATTTTTTAAATATTTGCTGTTACCTAGCTGGCACAAATTAAGAACATTCTGGATCAATTCAAGTCCTATGAGCCTAACCTTGTCTCTACTTTCATTAAGTTGAACTGGGGATTGTTAAGTTGGGACCAGCTTGACATGGAATCCCATTTCGTTGTCCTTTGGTTGACTGATGAAGGGAACCTCCGCTGCCTCTCATCCGAGCCACAGAGAAGTGTGCGGCTCATCCCGACAACCCAACTACCAAACTCAAACTTTCTCCCTTTCACTCATGTGCTAAAAGACGGATCAAAAATTTATTATAACTCTCAGGCTCCCACACAAAAAACTTTTACTTCGTTCCAGCCCCAGAGCCTGACTAGAATCCCATACAATACAAATTAGGAAAACTATCTACTCTATACATATAATAGAGCCTCTTGATAGCAGAATCTGCCCAAATTACGAATTGGAACTGGAATTCACGACTATTCACATCTATCAAGTTCTTGGCGAGCGAAATGAACGTATTGATGTCATTTACTTAATTAACGAAATATATTTTATGAAAATAACAAATAAAATATTTAGTTGGTTGTCGCTTTTGCGTTCATGCCTGATTAAAGCTTCACCTATAACGAGTTTTTTTAAGCGAAGGAGGCTCATATTTCGAGTTATTGTAAATAAACGACTGTTTATTAAAATTAAATTTAAGGTTTTTTCAATTCAAAACATAAAATAAACCCATTGGAAAGTTTTATAGCAAACCTAACTTTGCCATTAATGGTTACTTTTTCTGTAACAAAGGTAAAATATTACAATATTTTCACTCATTTTTATGCACGACTTTCACCCAAGATGACTTTTGACAAAGGAGCTTCATAATTCGAGCTACTGTAAACAAACAACTGTGTTTTAGGTTGAGTTTCAGGTTCCACTCATTCCATGCTTTATTTAAATATATGAGACAGGGCTTGGTTATGGTTATGGCCTAGTACTGCAATTCTGAATGACAAATTCTTTACATACCCACCCAGGCTACCTCCTTTCTGTATAAGTAGAGATGAGATACATTACGAGCAGTTGTTCAGCCGCCGTGATAAAGGAATTCCCTATGGCAAGTGGCAAAGGCTATACAGATCTCAATTCCCAACTGTTTGGATATTAAACATGATTACAAAAGGAAATTCTAGATACAATACCGGGACTGTCACAAACCTTAAGCAAACAAATAACCCATTTCCCGCTTGTTGAAAAAATGAAAAATGTTTAAGTAAAAATACCGATTTTATATAGTTACCTCCAAATCTTCAACAATAAACAGAGTAATGAGCAAATTCAACGTAAGTTCGGCGCGGCCGTTAAAAAATTTCCAAGACTTTCACCCGAGCTCAAGAAACCAATTTTTCAGAGCCAAAAAAAAAAGAACCGATAAGATCCTCATGAATCCTGGAGCCCCATAGAAAAACTGTGTAGAATGAATGGTCCAAGGAACAATCATGTCAATTTTTTTTCGCCCAAACTGAGCAAATGGCACGCTTTCACCCAATTTAATGAGAGTAATTTCTAACGTAATCATATAATCTACCCAAAGCTCCATGTCAAAGTCCCTCTGTGTTTGGCACAGTCCAACGCAATTTGAGTTTTTTTTACGGTATTTAACTTATTATGCGGCCGTCAAACTTTTTTGGCCACTGAGCCTGAGTAGGTCTGAACTGAAAGAGGCATTGGATCCTGTCAGTTCCAGCCCAAGTCGTATGTTCGAGTTGAGAGTCGAGAGTTACAAATTATTTGGAGATAGGAGCGGAGACTGGTTTCTGGTGAAAGCATGGGTCATGTAAGCTCCTCGGGATGTAAGCTCTTCTAATCTGCTCATGTGTCTCCTCAACTCGGATTAGCCTCGGCTCTAATTGTATATCATTTCCATCTGTCTATTTGGTCAACTCTGAGTCGAGAGAAGGAGGGAGGGAAGAAGGCAGTCAACCAGAAGTTTGATTTTCTTTTTTGGAACCGAAAGCAACAAAGGAAGTTAGCCAAGTGGAATAGAATCTGACAGTGGCTAGGATCCTATGGCGGCGTAACAACGGAACGCGTCAGTCCCTTCATAAAATAACTATTGTTTATGGAAAGGATAGAGGAGAGGAACAAAGGGAGTTTAAATTTGTTCCTATTTTCAGTTTGGTGAGCTCAGGACAAATTTAACTCAACTGAGCCACCCTAGACAGGAATGAGATACAATGGAATTCAATACGGAACTTCCGATCAAGCATTAATAACATACCTGAGATTTAGTAACTCGAGTTGCTGATACGCAAATGGGACCGGAAATACTTGATATTTTAGGCATATGATGTTTCATCGCCAAATTGTGTCAATATTATGTTGGCGATCATTTGTTACATATGCTGCAGAAACTATAAATGTGCATTTATTGGATGAAGCACAATCCAGCCAAACGACGTCATAAGGAATTTGATAACTGTGGTCACTCGTGTTAATGGTCATGACATTTAATCTTGGCTTTGAAGCATATAAGTTTCGAAACTTGAATTGTGAAATTTTATCCAGAAAAAACCCAGAAATCACGTCACGCTATGAAATTAATATGCGCAGAAGCTTCAAAAAGAAGCATTGTATTTTACCGTATGTCAGTTGCATAGAGTGGCCTCCTTATGGGCAAATAACGTGTGGTTGGAATATACTGGCCTCCTTACGGCCAAGTAGCATGGCACGTTTATGGCTTGGCTTCCTTATGGGCAAATAACTTGTCTTTAGCATGGAGTGGCTTCCTTGCGGGCAAATTACTTGGCTTTTGCATGGAGTGGTCCCTATATTAGCAAATAACATGTCTTTTGCATTGAGTGGCATTCTTATGGGCAAATAACTTGACTATTGCATGGAGTGGCCTCCTTACGTTCAAATAGCTTGACTATTGCATGGAGTGGCCTCCTTACGGTCAAATAACTTGACTATTGCATAGAGTGGCCTCCTTACGGTCAAATAACTTGAATTTTGCATGGAGTGGTCCCTGTATTACCAAATAACATGTCTTTTGCATGGAGTGGCCTCCTTACGGGCAAATCATTCGATGTTTGCATGGAGTGGTCCCCGTATTACCAAATAACATGTCCTTTGCATGGAGTGGTCCCTGTATTACCAAATAGCATGTCCTTTGCATGGAGTGGTCCCTGTATTACCAAATAACATGTCCTTTACATGGAGTGGTCCCTGTATTAATAAATAACATGTCCTTTGCATGGAGTGGTCCCTGTATTACCAAATAACATGTCCTTTGCATGGAATGGCCTTCTTACGGACAAATAACTTGACTTTTGAATGGAATGGTCCCTGTAATAACAAATAACATGTCTCTTGCATGGAATGGCCTCCTTAAGGGCAAATAACTTCACTTTTGCATGGAGTTGTTCCTATTGTATTAGCAAATAGGTAACATGTCTTTTGAATGGAGTGGCCTTCTTATGGGCAAATAACTTGTCGTTTGCATTTGGCAGCATCCTTATGGGCAAAATATATTGTGAATTGCGTGGAGTGGTCCCTGTACTAACTCATATCAACTTGACGATAACAACCGCGATTAAACGTCAAATAATTATTACGATTAACTGGCCTAAATATTGAAATAATTGCACAAAATCTTATCGTCCCAATGAATTACGTCAGGGAGGTAATGACGGCACACAAATAGCCTGTAGCCATCAAACGTGGTGGAATCCACGTCAAGAACTGAGGAAAACAAAGGGAAACCTTGACTTGGCTCTTGTTTCCACTTTTTCTCCACGTCAAGCCCCAAACTATTCACTTCACATCGAAATGGGAGAGAGATTATAAGCCTTACACGTGTTCTCTTTACGTATGTGCTAAAAAAATGAGAAAGAACCTATTGGATTTTCCTGATCAACTTCTGATATATACCCTTTCACTTGAGAAGAAAGAACTTGGATCCAAACGAACTTGTTTTTTTTCTGTTGGGCCGGTCTGACAGGAGAAGTACATATTGTATTATGTCTGTCACCGTCTCATTCTCGCTTGAGCAGCGGTTTTCATATTCCCATCAAACTGACCAACACGGCCTGAGGGAAGCCCTTTGGAAAGTCTGGCTCTGCACAAAAAAAAACTTCTTCATTTATCTCCACACAACTTTCTCTCCAACTTTGGGTTTGACGAGGAGAAAGCGACAGTTTTAGAACTTATTCATACATAGGGCTCACTAAATAAGTGTGGAACACATGTTAGAACTAAAGGAGACCGCTTTTTATTGGTGTCAGGTCGAGCGGGAGGTTTTGGCAAGGATGCACCCAAATAATGGTCATTGGGGTAGATTGGAAAAAGTGACACATGGGCTTAGGCTGATGGAAATCCTGGTCAGAGACGTTACTGAAGTTCAATCTTGGAGTAGGTAAGATTTGTGCCGTAATAGGCTGTAAATTCTGCTTATTATTATTATTATTATATAATACATGTATAATACTATTCATTTCAAGTGATTTTATTGAATTGCTTATTCCACATTTGAAAATTTGAAAATTTGAAAATTGATTTGCCATTTGTGCTTTTCACGTAACCGTTAAAACACGTCCCCTGTTTTAAATTCGTTAAACTTTGAAGGTACACTTTAGCTATATATATAATTTACAAATATTGTTATGATTTTTTCGCAGAGTCCGAAATCCTTCTAGACAAAATATAGCGTATTGAAATTCTGTGTAGCTTCCTTTGATATCAGAGAAATGTCAAAAAAAAAACTCACGCTGAACATTGACTTTAAAGCTTTTGGACCAAAACAATGCCTATAAATCGTGAACATTTGCTTCATTTAGATAGTTTTAAGTTGGATCCTTTGTGTTAATTCAATGGATATGTAAAAAAAACTAAAATGTGTGAATTTCGAAACACAAATCTCGACGAACATTGATTTTATATATTTAACGTTCAAAATAATGCTTAAAAGCGTATACTTCTTCATTAAAATAATTTTACATGTGGTCTTACTGTAGTACCAATTCAATGGATACAGCTCGAATATCAATAAATTCGTTTCCGTGTACAATTTCTGCGTTAAATTTTTCAAACTTTCCAACTTTGAAAAAAGTTGCGTACGATGTCTCAATGCCCATTTAAATGAAAATTTTTGAGAGAAAGATGAACTAGTGAAAGTAGCCTAACATCTCCCATCATGTCCACAATAGGTTGAAATCGTTTCTCAATTGAAGTGGGAATTGTCTCGGGATTCCTTGAAGCAGATCCGAAATCAAGGCTTCCTCGAGCATATTGCCTGGATTCCAATTCTCACTACAGTTCAAGTCTAAGGCTAGACTACCTGTTTAGATTCCTCCTCTTCTCTTGTAGACGGAGAGAAAGTGGGCTTAGGGCTTCCTTAGCATTTTGTGAAAAGTGTGTTTCTTTTTCCAACCTTTTCCCTTTGATGAAGGGAGAAGAGGAGAAAGCTCACCTAACCCAGAAAAAAAGAGAGCTCTGGGTCTGAGTGTGTACAGAAGAGAGAGTGGGACATTGAATCCGACCGATTCCAATAATATTCTGAGGCTGGAAGTTCCCTTGTACAAAAGGCATGGAACCAGCCAGCCAGCCAGCACCCGGAATAGCCTTGCACTCACCCGGCATCCCGAACTCCAAGCCCGAATCAGATTGCCAAGGAGACGGCCTTCGGAGGCTGAGTCGCCCTTTCGGATCCCCGAGGTATCGATCACATCTCGTCCTCTTTCCCCTCTTTTTTTTTCATACAGGAGTTTAGACGAGGCCAAACCAGACTAGGCAGTTCAAGAGTCTCCTTATCAACATATACGCTTCCGAGCCTATGAACCAACTTCCTTAGCCTGGATCCTTCACCAGCACAAACCTCCTTGCGAAACAAGGCCCAGGCTAACGGCTGCTTTCTCCAAGCTATTTCTATGTTAGCCTCTCAACCGAGGAAATAGAGCAAAAATACATTCAAAATTCAAATATTTAATACTAACCTAACCTAACTTAGAAGCTCAATTAATGCATTACATTTATATATCCAAAAATTAAAACGGCTGAGAAAATAATATGTTGGCTAAAAAATAATCAATTCAATGTTTTCTTGGGATTTTCGGTAGAACCTAACCTAACACAACACTTTGAAATGATCAAGTATTAAAATTCTCGGCTAGACTAGAGCTATTTTTCCCTCAGCTGATATATTTTTCCTTTTGATGTTCTATTTTTTGAGCAGTTGATTTATTCTTTGTCAGCCGATTTATTTTTTGACTGTTAACCGTATTATTTTTTGGTCAGCTGGTTTGTTTTTACGTCGGCTGATCTATTTTTCAGCTAACCGTTATTTAATTTGGTCAGCTTATTTGTTTTTCATCGGCTGTCGGCTGATACATTTTTCAGCTAACCGCTTTATATTTTGGTCAGCCGATTTATTTTTTAGCTAACCGTTTTACCTTTTGGTCAGCTGATTTATTTTTTAGCTAACCGTTTTATCTTTCTGTCAGCCGATTTATTTTTCCCGCCAGTCGTTTTTGATATATTTTTTTCTGTTAACCGATATATTTTTTCATTTAACCGTTTCATTTTTTCAGCTAACCGTTTTATATTTTCCGCTAACCGTTTTATTTTTGTCAGCTGATTTGTTTTTTAGTCAGCCGATTTATTTTTCCCGTATCAGCTGTTTTATTTTTTCCGTCAGCCGTTCAATATTTTTCATAAGCTAGTTTTTCAGTATTAAACTTTTAATATTAAAAGTTGTGTTCCTGACGGCATTCATACGATATTCCTGAAACTGTTAATGTCAGATGGAAGCTTACAGTATATGCTACTTAAACCCAGCAGCTTATTTTGTAGTTTGAGCCTAACATACACTATGGGATACGTCGGAGAAGTTTATTGTAAACCGGAGTTTTCTCCGGTTAAGGATGCTCGACGAAAGATGCAGAAACGGAGGCTTTCTCTCACCTCTGTCGTGAATCTCATTATCATAACCATAACAGCCGCATTCATTCCTTCACACGGAAACTGGGTCTCCCGTTTGCACATTCTCTTCCAAGAAATGCTATCTACTCTCATTTCCCGATTATTAGGTACTTCTTCCTCAGGACTACTTCCTAGCTTGACAAAGATTACCGGACTGATAAACCACGGGGCATAATTTAATCATTTAGATGGAGAAAGGACTTACGAGGTTATGAGGTTATGTTGGATTTAGATGCACTTGCACATGTTAAGGGCGAGCAAATTCGTGACGGAAATGGCTATGCCAGTAGTGCTATAAAAATTGTAGCATTAAAAAAAAATTATATGAATTTTGTTCGAATATAGATCAGCTTGGTCTTTGGTCTGACGAGTTTAAGGGGGGAAGTGACACTAAAATACGCAATATGAACAATATTAAAGGAAATCAAATCTGTAACACTAATAATTACGAATTTCTCTCGAATTTGCGAAGCTGAATAGATAAGTTTCCAAGTATTTCAAAAAACAATAAGAAAATTAGCATACATATCAAGCAACAACGGGGGCGATATATTGCGAAATTGCGAGCCGATTCATGAAATTGTCCTCATTTTTCAAAACATAGCAAAAATAGCATTGCGTTGAAATAGAAGCATCGCCTTAGCAACGGGGATATATTCCAAAAATGTCAAATTTAACACAAATGATTTATCAAGCTGATTAACCAATAGTTCAGATTTTTCGAAAACTATTGCAAAAATTAGCATTACGTTGACATGGAAGAATCATCTTAGCAACGGCGATATATTTCGAAAAATATTCAAACTTAAAACACGTAATTCATTGAGCTGATTACACCATTGTCCAGATTTTCTAACAAATATCGCAAAAATTTGCCTTACGTTGCCATGGAAGAATCGCCATAGCAACAGCTATATATTCCAAAAAGCCAAACGAAACAAAGGTCTTTGGTTTGCCAATCTTCGTAAATTATCGCACTTGTTTTAATGCTCCATGGCAACGCAATGCCAATTTTTGACAAATAGTCACAAATCTTTAGCAGAGGTATGTCATCGTCTTCAGCTACAACAAGTTTTCGTACCCACCCTGTACATTGGCATATAAGCCACCGACAATCAACAACGACAAACCTCTGCATACACACACACAAGTTGGACAAAGTTCCGTATCTCTGCATAGTCAGCACTAATGGGCGTATAACTTTTCCCTCTAGTTCTAGCCTAAATTGTTCAACCAAAGTCAAAGTTGTTCACCGTCTATTTTTTAATAATTACCGGAACTCTCCAATTATGATTTTCCAGAGAGATTTCAAACCATTCTTCTACTTTGGGATCTATCAACTAAGGTTCCATAATTCATAAACTTTCCCTCTCTCCTTCCACATTCTCCTGTTAATTTGGAACTCATAACTTTCTATCCTGTTACTCAGATAAAGAAATAAAAGTTTTACCATTTAAATCGTCTACGACAGACAGAATTTATGAACATTTCCCCTTTTCCAAATATCATACTTTCTCTTAGTCTCAGTCTCAAGTCTCAGCCCAGCCTCTTTCCGTACGTAGCCCACACAAAAGCCAACAACTAACCAGAAAAAAAAGTGATATTTTCTTCCATGCTTTCTCTTTAATAGTCTTCTCACTCAACTCAGCCCACCGTCTTTATCCGCTTTAGTGGAGTGTGTGAAGGTGGATACAGGTTATGGGAAAAGGAAGCTATTGTATCTGAATCTGGTCGAGGAGATCATGAAACACACTTTCACTCTCGTCTTATGTACTTCGTACCTATGGCTTTCTTTTGTCTTCCGTCTTCAAAGCCAACCTGCCTTTCTCCTTTCTTCCATACAAGGTTGGGTCTAAGCAGCTTTCTTTGAAAATTCAAGTTTTGATTCCGTTCTAGTCAGCCACTTGGTGATATTGGATTCATTTAATTTTAACTAACCCAAATTTTCATGTTTTACGACATTTTTGACCATTTTGGATGTAAAATACCACATAAATTTGGGGTTTTGATAGTTAATGAGCACATTTAATTAGATTATTTTTTAAATAACTTAATTTAACTTAAAATTTGAGTACGTAAGAACCGTACATTATTGGCCCACATTATTTGTGCTTTTAATTACGTTTTAGAAATCGAGTTTCAGGTGACAAAATCGCTACTCCATGAAGCTCAATATGAAAAAACTTGTAATTTTAATGAATACATTCAAACAAATCAATTATAAATTCCGTTTGGCGTGAAAGTAATTTTTTTTTAAATTGCTCAGACTAAATGCATTAACGACCAAGAATGAATTCAGGATTATTTTAATTTGCTTAATTGAAACTTGAAGCAATGAGACATGATATGCACTAATGGGTTTATTGCATGGGTTGTTGACACACAGCATTAACTTTGAATACATTAAAACATTAAAAAAACTAGCATTTTTTTACATTTTAGAAAAGCTCCAATTGTGACGTTATTTCTTTACGACTGGATGAAATTCTTTGGACTTTCACTAAGACTAAAGAGTGAAGTAATTATGTAAAACATTTTGACTGAATAGGTACTACAAAAGTTGAACAAGTTTGAAAACATCCTGTTTTTGGCAGTTTTAGATCTAGTCTTTGTGTTACGAGTCTTTACATTCTAAAAGTCAAAAGTCATGGTACGTCGAATGAACTAAAAGGTCGAATGCAATATAGAATATTGTGGTAGCAAAAAATTTAATAAATCGAAATATTTAGCTTGCCATGTTGGATGCACGTAGCAAAGTACTCAACGTATTTGATTCCATCAAATAAATTCAATTAAATATCTTAATTCTATTAAAGCGATTACCAGTTACAAATTACAATAATCCAATTACTTTCTATCGGATTACAAAAACTTCTGATTCCAGTGATAGCCTAAACTTTTCCCTAAGCTGCAAACACAGAAACATGAACAGCCATTCGTTTAGCAATAAAATATGGACATAAATGGCTTAGCAATTTGCTTGCAGCCAAAAACAAGCATATGCTTTAATCTGCTATCTGACGTTCCAGCACTGGAGCATGTAACAGGTGCTGTCCGGACGTTAGGTCCTCCAAAATGCCTGGCAAACTTGTCTTGCACAAGTATGATTGATATAACACACGCGTGACGAGTCATCCAACACGAGTGGCTTTCTTTGTGCTGCCTAGCGTGTCTGCTTCCCGACACGCCACCTCAAAATAGAATCTACATAATGGCATGCTTAAATATCTGGAAGCTAATCGCAATTTCGAGACTAAGCAACCAGCTAACTAATTTTGTGAAACACCAAAATTTATTTATTGAATCGAAATGAATTTTCAAACGGCAATTGACAAGGTGAAGCTCCTAGCAGAATAAGACCGTTCTGGACTCAAGTTTTAATACTAGAACAAGGAAATGCTGCTAAGTAATTAGTAGTTCGAGACAAGATTCAGAAGTATGACAGGAAATTGGAGAATACCAAAGTAGTCCAGAGCCTAGCGTATATACAAGGTAGAAGAAACCTTGGAACCAGATACCTGGACTCAGTAGGCAGAAAAGAAGTGTCTGGAGTAGAATAAATTGGGGATAACCAGGAACCAAGGAGTTTTCACTTACTGCTTTGTTTTTCCTCTTCCTCGTCTTTTCTTCCTAATTATTTTAGCCTGACGGATACGTGAGTGTAGAGAAAGGAGTGAAAACAAAAAGCGTCTCAGGAATATAAATCTCAGCTCATTTCTCTTCATAACTTAAACTTAGGAAATGGAGCTATATGCTCAGGATCTCCTTTCTCAGAAGGGTCTTATGGGATTCATTTCTCCGAATTTAGGTTTGGGCAAAGTATCTTGCCCGATTCCGAACTTAAATGGACTTTTAATTTGGAATATTTTGGCTTGTTCCAACGCCGAATGGAAAATTGTACAAATTTTTAGTAAATTTCATATGTAATAATAAACTCAGTTCCTTCCATGCTAGAACTCTATCAGCTTCGGCCAACTCTTGACCAAAATTTAAAATACTAACAGCAACAACAATCAAGAAGAATGAAACGCAATCATTGATTATAATTTAATTAAATATAAAAATATAATAAAATAATTTAGAATCTAATTGCGAATTAAAAGAAGAAAATATTTTTTTTTTTGGAAATATTTTTTTTTGCTACAAAATTCATTAATTGTATAGAAATTAATTTTTAAATGGCATTTCATACGTTAATTGTCGACAGATGTCAGTCAATGTGTAAATGTAAGATCTAACGGAATCTTAATACGTCACTATTAATTAATTTGAGATCAACATTTCTATAAAATTTAATATAAAATTTAGAAGCCAACTACTGCAACATGACCAGAAAGATTTAGACATAACTACTACTGTAGATTCTTCCCGAACGAAACATTAATTGAATCAATTTTTTGAACGGGACGTTAATCCACGTTAATCTCGGCCTGTCAAGTTGGTATCCATGAACACAGGACACAGGCGCTAGAACTAACGGAATTTATTTTATGAATGTAATTTTTTGGCATTAATTTGTTTGAGAAAACGTTTTTTTTTTCAAAAACATTGATGTGGAGGCTAACGTGCATCAAAAGTGGAAAATTTACAACGGCTATACTTTTTTCCTACAACAATTAATTAATTCAATGTGTGAAAGTACTCACTATACCATGCACCCATTCAAACTAATTTCGTCTCTAGTTTCAACAAAATTAAATAGAATTGAAATTAATTTTTGAACGGCTGATTAACATGTCAATTTGATATCGATTAAACTTGTGATAAATAAATAAATAAATAAATAAAATAAATAATACCGAAGAGCAAGAACTACCGGAAATTGTATTGTTATGCTACTAATTATCATAGACCGAACCGTTTTTGAAACATTAAAATTAATGAAATTGTCAAAAATGCTTTAAAAAATTAGGTTTTAATAAAAATGTCAAATTAAAAAAATTAAGATGTAAGTTTAATTTTAAACCAATAAGCATAACCACTTTTCCCAATTTCAGTCTCTAATTTGAGCATAACGTGCTAACATACGCCCACAGCCCACACCAGAGAACCATTTGAAACCATGAAAACTAAACGGGTGAAAGCTGAACTTTCTCTCTCCATGTAAAACAAGGAAGCGAACCTCCGAAACCTTCAAATTCCAAACTTTCTGTAGAACATACTCGATTAATGTAACTCTCAACTTGTGCCAAATTGAAATTCACAGCTCTGCTCAACCCAAATGAAGCTAGATTACGAAGTGGTCCCAAAGCAACTAAACCTTTGATCGGGAGCATCAGTTGAATTATTCAGAGATGCTTTGAAACCAATTCTATGATCCTGAGCTGCCATCGCCAGATTTTTGTGCTCAAAGTCCTGGAGATACACCGGCCTGCCTACTTTGGTTCTGAGAAGGATTGTATCCAATGGTTTCGAGCCTTTTCCATGTACACTTATAGCCAAAAGTCTCTCATCGAACCACAAGTACAGATTTATGCCTTCCGTTCTCTCTCTCTCTCTCCTGCCATACTTTTCTCCCTGGGCTCTTTTAGCCAAGACTCTGCGGATTCCAGGTTCTATCATTAAGTGAACCAAGACATATGGTACTAAAAACGGAAAGTTAGTTACACCTGGAGCTATTTCCCAAACCGTTTACTTAAGATTAGCAAGTAAAATATAAAATTAAACCCAGGCTCAGCCAACATACTACTTTCCCACTACACAGAATCTCAGCTAGTAGCATATGCACATGACCTCCTGTATCTTGCAGACCTGCTCAGGCCCAAATACCTCAACCAACCATTAACGCCAAGGCGAATGGTAGTCACTTGCTCGAGTCGTGTTGTGCTATAAGCTATACAGAGCTTCCATCCTTCGTTTTACTGGTAGGCTTGCTATGGGCTGTTCAGTAGAACTAATTTGAACCGTGCCTTGGTGTTGGGAAAGTATAATCTTCCTGTTCTTGGCAGGGTTTCCATTTTGAACCTACGTGGAGAAAGTATCTCCGATCTACACAGTGTATATGTTGGGGATGGGTTCAGAGCTCGGATTTACGCAATGACTGACAAATAATTGTGTTTTGAAGTTTGGAATTTTAGTGTGACCTTAAACTAGCCAAGTTGGAAACGGTCTAGCGAATTTGATATGTTTTAGGTTCCTGTCACCTGTTATTGAGGTTTAAAAAAATTAATATGAAATTGTTTATAAAATACTATATGTTATAAAATACAGTTGTTCTCCAGATTTTCTTCAAAAAAATGAAATAAAACCAACTTTATGACCTCGTACGACTGTGTAAGTTTCTATTTGGGGTGTTTGTGTTTTGTGCATGAACAGCTACTTATGCAATGTCTTTTTTTAAGCAGATTTTTTTATAACCTAGATTATGCCTTAATGTGTAATTTAGGAGTCTACATTGGCAGAGACTTTAACTAAAATGATTACAGAAGAATAGCGCGTTATTAAGCGTAAACTAACCAAACAAATTTTGAATGGTCAAATCGAACTAGATGCTAATGCTCAAAGAGCTTACAAACAGTAACCTGTACCCTACTGAATTTACCTTTAGTAAAATGGATTATAAATAACAATTTTTACAATCTAAATTTAGTAATTTACTCGTAATTACGCGAGTGACGAGCATAGTTTATAATTTCCTATTTGACAGTGTGGTTTTAGTAATTTTAGATTAAGACAATTTGCACGAATGTCAGTGTGCTACTATGCGACGTTTAATTAGTATAATTTAAATTAATTTTGAGATCCGCTGATTATAATAAAATACTAGGTGCGAATTGTACATATATCGGTTTCTATGTAGCTAAAGCATTCGAAATTTTAATTGTTGCTCCCAAAAGTTACGGTCTTACTATATTATAAATTAAACTCCACTCAAATCCTCAAAACTGACCTGTCCATTTGTAGCTGGACTTATTTAAATGCCTTTAAATATAACATAATGCAATGGCGTACGTTGCTACACTATTTTTTTAAAAATATAAGTTAGCAGAAATGACGATACGACCAATAATAGCCGATATCAAATACAGACTGTAACATAGATAATATTGTATTGGAGGAATTGAATGATTTAGAAGGTTGAAGGTAGGAAGGGCATGTGTACTTCGGCCCCTGATCCTGTTTCTGGATCTAATAATATAGATTGAGTCGACAATTGAGCAAATATAATCCTCCCGAGCCAATTTATCATATCTCCTCAGAGATCAGGTCAGGAGTTTAGCGGATGTGTACACTAGGTTCTCTGGCTGTTGCTCAGCTAGGACTAGGATACCACTGCCTGGCCTGGCTTCTTTCTTGTACGTACAAGAGTAAATTAGATTTTAATACTCTATGAAGCCCCTCGGTTGAGGTTAAGCTCCTGCGTAATTAATTTATTTCCCTACTTGCTTTACTCTGCCCACAGTCGGAAGAGGAATTGGGAACTAAATCACATTTTAGAAGGAGGAAGGGCTCGGTTAAACTCAATTCATTTAAAGAATTAGGAAAACTACATCATTCATCATGCAAGAGGAGGAGGTGAGACTAGTTTCAAACAGGTCAAGGTACTTGGGAACTTGGGCATTTGGAATCAACATTAGGTGTGGCTCAAAACTCGGATGTAAATCCTGGTCTAGAACTTACAACCTCACAAGTTTCAAAGTAAACATTTTGTCAAAGTCAGAGACGGAAGTTGAAGTTGGCATAAAGGGTTGACAAAATGTTTAATTCTTCAAACTACAGACAACTTTCTTCATAATTGGTTGATGCTTGGTTCTGGTGTGTGACAGATGACGGTACTACGTGCATATAAAAGTGAAATTACTTGGACATTCCTTTATCTGCTCATTCGGTCGAACTGCCAATTATGAACTGCGCATCAAACATTCTACGTGAACGTTGTCATCCACACAGACCATGCTAATATATGCAATTCTCATCCGCATTCGTTGTTTAGGGACTTTCTTCCTGCACAGTTTGTCTTCATCAAAGGAGCCAAACTACTTCCATGCATATAACTATAAATTAAGATAAGGACGCGCTTTCTCCATGGATATTTCCATTGTTTATCACTATCTTTCTCATTTGCTGGTGTTTAACAACTTTCTCCATAAGTGTATATCAACAGCATTTGGATCTCTCTGCTATAGATGTGTGTATCATCAGTACTCTGACTTTCTCCATAGGTGAATATAATTTACATCTGGACTTCCTACGTAAGTCTGAATCGTTAGCTTTCGAACTTTCTCCATAAGTGTGTTTCATTTGCATTCGGACTTTCTCCGTAAGTGTGTATCGTTAACATTCGAACTTTCTCCATAAGTGTGTATCGTTAGCATTTAGATTTTCTCAACAACTGAATGTAATTTACATGTGGACTTTCTCCACAAGTGAAATCAATTTAAATGTGGACTTTCTCCATATGTGAATATAATTTACATTTGGACTTTCTCCGTAAGTGCGTACCGTTATCATTTGGACTTTCTCCATATTTGAATATAATTTACATTTGGACTTTCTCCGTAAGTGTATAGTTACCATTCGGACTTTCTATATAAGTGTGTAGCTTTAGCATTCGGACTTTCTTTATAGGTGAATATAATTTACATTAGGACTTTCTCCTTAAATGTATTGTTAGCATTCGAACTTTCTCCATAAGTGTGTATCGTTAACGTTCGGACTTTAACCATAGGTGTGTATTATTATCATTAGAATTCGAACTTTCTCAATAGATGTATACAATTGTCATTGGTATTCCAACTTTAAATAATAGTTTACATCATTAGCCTTCGGGAGAATTCGTTCTCCATAAGTGTAAATCGTTAGCATGACGAACTTTCTCCATAAGTATCCACTTTAATAATCACGAGAATACGTATATCCCAAACTCCCTCTCTCCCAAACTCCCTCTCTCCCTCTATCTGT
>JAQFYU010000102.1:0-35640 GCA_034694905.1 Ceratophysella granulata | reverse complement strand
TATGGAAGTAGAGCGATTAGAGAAATCCCATTGTCAATGTTGATTTGAGTTTGGTTGTTGAAATAATTGGATAATTGTTTGATTCCAAATTCCGTCTCTACAAATCCACACCCCACTTTGTAAATTATTTCAATTTTTAATTGTTCTCAACCTGAGAAACTAGAACTAGGAGAAACCAATCACTTAATTGGGCCACGTGCGAATAGCTTGTTGGGCTGAATGTATGGATACGTTGTTGGCATTATGTATATTCCGTAGAAGAGCATGGGAATAAGAAGCCTGCTGATACCCTGCCTTTTCTACTGTTTGATCAGAGTGAGTAAATAACTACACGTCGAATGTGAGTTCATTTAATTCCTTAATTGCTCAATTGAGTAATGGGAAAATGATGATGGTGGCTGAGAAGGAAGCCCCAACATTTCTGTTTCATGTGCAAATGTTCTGCGGAATAGTTGAGACGGATTTACAATGTTTGTTCTTCTGCGATATGTGTAGGAATCAGATAGGCCTTGAAACCTTCAAACCTACGCCGTTCTGTTTTGGTATATTTTGAACGTTACTGTGTGAACTTGTGAAATCAAGCTTCAACTTAGCGTGTTTAATTATTTGGTCAATATTTTGGGCTCAGAATGTAGAACTTGAACACTTATTTTCCGTTTAACGCTAACTCTGTGCTAATCTGATTTGTCGTACACTCTGAGAGGAACATAATTTAATTTATTGATCCTCACATCCAGCGTAACGTAACTCAAGGTCAAACATATTAGTTTTTATATAATTGTCTTGGGTTTCAAATTATGCTACGCCAAATATTTCAAATTCCAATTTCAGTGCCTGTGCTAAAATACAGACTGGGTACAAAATTTGATCAGTACCTACTGACACTGACTCTCAAATAAAGAATGCAAATGCACTAATTTTTGACTTGCAGTTTCTTCTGGATTCTCGTAATTCTAATTTATTCATGTATTTTTGCATAAGAATGAATCGCTTAAAAATAGTACAAAATTGAAAACCCTTGATTTACATTTTCTAAAACATAAAAACTCCAAATGTTCTGCTTTTCCCTACAGACCGCAGTATTTTAAACTTAGATCAAGTATCGTGCCACCCTGGACGTACATATTAAGTTTTCGTTTAAGGTCCTAAGTTTAGGTTATTAATATAATCTGGAACAGTCTTCGTAGTTCTAGATTTGAATATCCACGGCACAGATATGTTCTAAATGTTATAACGCCTACAGGTTTGGCATTGGATGCGGCGAAGGAGATTGAAAGGGTGGTGAAAGAGCAAGAGAAAGTCCTGATGATTGGAGAGCATTTAAGAGCGTAGTTAAGTGTCACTCTATGGAAAATAAACGAGTTTCAAGTGTTTGGGTTTGTGCGTGTGTAAATTTGGAAGGCTGGTCGGAAGACACTTCATCTCCATCATCAGTCAGTCAGGACTTTCTCCCAGAGACTCAAGACGCCCAACTCAAAGGCCTACTTCACCACAACCATCCAACCAACACGCCTCACTGAGCAACAAACAAATAACTTAACCTGAGACGTCCCTTACTCCATAGACCAACGATGATGGCGTCTATAGCTACAATTACATGCCACATAATCTAGGAGAAGGAGTCGAAGAATTCCAGGTTTATTTAATTGTTGCGTTTTTCGCGGGTTTGTGGGCTAATGTTCCAAAATTCTTATTTCAAATAAAAAAGGGCAAATTATTCAGAAATGTAATTAAAATTTACAAATAGTTCGAATTAATTTGCACACTTGACATATACATTTAACGAGAATCATAAAGTACAAATTATTGGAATTTAGTTCTCCTGAAAACAGCACTCTGAATTTGTTTTGTTGGTAACATTAAAATTCACGAGTAGACGGATATATTTGGAACTTAGAAAAAAATTTCAAAAAACAACATGAAATTGGTTAATAAATAACCAAAATTGATGTCATTTAGTCATCGTTTGACTCCACTTTAACGAGGAGCCAAATATTAAGTATAGAAAATTTTAGTTCCGTTCCAAAATTTTGAATTTATCAATCAATTTATGAAGTATCGTTTTAGTGAACTATGAAGAAGTGCTCAACTACAAATTGTCAACCAATATTTATGAAATTACACATTATGGATATTTAATTCCGTCGATTTCAGAAACTTGTAATATGAAATTTACCTCGTGCCTACTTCAAACGTTAATATGAACTTTGTAAATGCAGTTCTGTATATTAATACATTCTGTACTTTCACTTTGGAGAAAATTCACATTTTTAGGTCAGATGAAATTTTTCGCTGGGCTTTTGGCACACCCCACCCACTCATTACTCAGTACTTGGAAACTACATAGAATAAATGCATGGCAAGCTGCAGCTAATTAAAATTACCTCCTTGAGTCAGCACTGGACTCGAGAAGTTTAGTTAATTTACAATGCACGGCATGACCACTTCCCGATTCTGCATATAATCAAATTAGAAGTTTATGAAGGGTCAGGCCAGAAACGGAAGCATGTGTGCGTGTGCAGAATTTATTGCATTGGCATGTCATGAGAATATAATTAATACGAAGTAGCATTACGGTAATGTGAAGGGAAGGGGAAATAAGAAACTTCCTTCTTCGTATTCATTTTCTCGCCTATCTCAATCAGTCAAGTCATTCGGTTTTCGGTTAAGACGTGTCTCAAAGGTTCAGACCCGAATGTTCTGAATGTAATTGTCAATTGTGTCTCGTGTGGACCAAAACCTGTCAGACCCAGCTTCTCACATCCATTCATGTACAGAGGGAAGATCCGCTCGGGGTCCTGGAATAAGAAATCCTTCTTAAATTGAACCCAATTAGGAAGCAACAGCGGTAGGCTGGCATGGCACTAGGGTGAGGCATTTCTGATTTCATCGCTGCTTCCGGTGAAGTAACTAAATTGAATTTGGTTGCACAATATTCCTTATTTTTAAGTCGACAAAATTGAAAATTTATGTATGGAGAATTGGATAGAATTTAGCTAAGTCTGATTTTTGCGAGGTTTTTATATTTTTGACTTACCGGCAGTTGTGTATTTTTGTGGAAGTCCATTGACAACTTTTTCAAATTTTACACATAATTATAATAGTATATTCGTATTTTTATGTTTTCTTCCCTTCAAATGTACGTACAAGGTGAATCGTATGTTTTTGCAGGTGGTTCTCGCTATCAATCCAAATTAATTTGCCTGTAACTTGAATTACTTCTTATTTTCATGCTTAACTCATTGAAATCAGTAAATCAGCCCCTGAGCTCTCTGCGAATTCTGGGCGCTTTGATATTAACGCATTGCATGTTTGTTGTCAGTGCATTGCGTGGTGGAGCAGATGACGCAGAGAATAAAAACCCGTTCAGAATCCCATTTTCAGTTCATGTATTTCGGTTTGACTCAACAGACAATACTTCGGCTTGTTTGGCTGAGAAGAGATAGACATTTTCTTATTTCTTAAAATTGAAGTTACAGTCAAGGATGGAAGTCGAGTTGTGTTTTGTGTTGTTCCACATGAAATGGGTTTGAAGGGGAATAAAAGCGGAGGCATGCACGCAGATGTACGGAGAGACATGGATGACTTATAGCGTGCATATCCCTAGAACAGTCCCAAAATCCGAGACTACATCTAATGTGAGTCTAATGTTAGGGAATTGAATTGAAAGCCTTGTCTTGGCATGTCTACAGATACTTGTACTACATTATAGTTTATACTCTATTATACACTTCCTTCGCCTTCCAAACATCTCCATTCTTTCCCTCTACTCCGCACCAGTCCAAGTCTCCGAAAATAATTTAGCCCGGAAAGGCCTAATGGCAACTGACGACAGGGTCCGGCTGACCGTCTGTAAACTCCATGCAGCAGGAAATGGTAATAAAGTAGAGGGTGAGCACCAAATTCGCCTCACATAAAAAATGACGCATTTTTGAAAGAAATTTTGACTTTTAAACGGGATTTGTGAGATAACAGTCTTAAATTCTTCAAAAGTTTTGCAAACAACCTGAAGTCACCTTTTTTGAATTTTTTACATTTAGCAGTACGTAGTCATGGACGAATGATCATAGAAATAGTGACAGTTCAAGTTTACATACAGGACTATTTTCCTTTCTCCGTTGCTATGGGAATTTCCCCATGACAACATCGAGTATTGCGTATAGCTTCAGATTTTTTAAATACACTACTTGTATACCCAACCTGTATGTATATACATGTAAGGCACATTGTTTAAAGAAAGCTATGACCGATTTCGGTTAAGAGCTGCCGCTGTCAGATTAGATCCTAGCAAAACAAAGTTGAGCGGAGAAAGGCAGGCTGAGCAGACTTGATGTGTGTATGGAGAAAGCACACACGGGTTTCGCATTTGGATTGATTGTACGAGACATCAGTTTCCCATCAGTCTCCAGATGCATGTGGACGAAGGGGTTGACTCTTCGGTTCGACTTGACTCAGGCAGGGATTAGAAAGATGAACTTGGGTACTCGGGTCCTAAAATCATATTTGGTTTCTGTTTTGGGAGTGAGACACATGAGGAGCATGTGATGAGTCTATCAGTGCCAGAGTTCCTGATCGTGACAGGGTTGTTCAATTCACATATTTGGGATGGCATGGCATCTTTTCATGATGTGATATTGCCATTTGTTGTGGCAAACATTCCATGATCCGTGACATATGCCAAAATTTAATTTAATTTAATGTCACAGCTTTTTTTGAAAATGTGAATCACAGATCGCATTTAATTAGACTAGGCTAGTTTATAAAAAACGGGAAAATTGGGCCGAACAACCCTGAAATCTGGATTCATGTTACTTAGGCATTGTTGTTGTTTTGAGGGATGGGAACGGCAATAAAGGAAATGTCCTGTTGTTCCAGGCTCCATTAGGATGGGGAATGTCATTAGGGACTTTGTGACATTTTGACTCGTCCTCCAACATATGTCACGTATCTCATACTCCGCATTTCCAAACGTTTTCATTCACTTCTGTATTACGTATGAGTACCATCCTGGAACCCAAATCTGATATCGAAGAAATGATTAGGGAAAAACAGTCTAGTGGTTCATGTAGTTCAGCAGGCCGTTCCTAAAAAAGTTCAATATTTAGTGGTTTGCACTTTGAATGTATGAAGACTCACACATGGGACAAGGGACAATTATCGGAGTGTCTATGGATTACCCAGAGACGACTAACTAATGATTTCTGTATGTATTGCTTTCTCTTTTTCTTTCAAAAATGAGTTTAATACGCCGAACACTTTTTTGCAACTAGAGGAATGAATAAGCGTCAACAAATTATGAAATTCTGTTGTTTGGCTTTTTGAAGCTTCTTCAAGGACCGATTTCTCTGATTTAATTCGAATATTGGTTATTCAAAATATAACTTTCTCCATTTCAAATGAACTTCAAAGATCATCTAGAAAAATTGTCCTTTTAAAAAGCAAATAAATACTGAACATAAACTGCATAAAACAAATGACCCAAGGAACATAATTAAATCAAAAAATCCAAACGAACCAAAAAATAAAGAAAACAAAGAATCAAACAGGATTTAATATTTTAGTTATATGCGCATAATTACAACTCAGTATTAAAAATAGACATAGATTTAAAGCTAAATATCGTAATTGTGGATGGTATTGGTTCATTTGTGCTGTGATTCAAGAATTGAGATCCGAATTTCAAACCAGTTGACACATTATAAAGCAAGTGTATGAATGTCTTCGTACCTTGTTCAATACGGCAAGTGGACCAGTGGTTCCAATTTGAATCTAACATGCCGCATTTCATAATTTAACTAGAATCAAGAAATAATGCACATCGATTTCGTATTTTCCGTTCCTTTTCTGAATTTTGCTTGTCATTAAATTCGACAACACAAAAGTAAGCATAGAAGCCATGTTTACGTGCAACTCCTAATCTCATAACCTTGCCTGAAGGAGATATTTACCTAATGTGTCGTATGTACAGTAGAAATCAATTAAATAGTTCAGAAATTAGAGCCGTTCTGAACCGTGACGTAAGGTCGTACATTGTGGACTGATATATGGGTTAGTTGGCATGAACGATTCGTCAGACGGCCTTTCCCTTCGCGCTTTCTGCCCGTCGTTCTTCTGGACGGAAAGTAGGAAGAGTGATGGAGTGAAAGAACGTCGTCTTAATCTCAACTTCCGTCCTTCCCATTCTTCGTCACTGTGAGAAGTTCCACACCTGATTTCTTTTTATGCTTCTCAACAGGCCTTCTCCTGCATTCCGTTACTCGGTATGGTCTCATGTCCACGTCCGCCATGAACTTTTTTCCGTACTCGGGAGAAAGTCACACTATGTCCTTCTGCCAAGAATTATGTTCTGCTCCAATGTCTAATTCCTTGTTCCCGAGAATTATTTCCTCGTTGAAGTTGAGTTTCTTCTAACCGTTTCAATGGAAATACACTGTGTAATTTAGAAGTACACGCGTGTTGGGTTCGGAGTACACATTGCAATACACAACCAGCTGCCAGTAGAAATGGTTTAAATTTTAGAGTGCAAGCTGCACATTGCGACGTGATAAATAGATATGCATTTTGGCTTGTTTGTTTATAATCCTAAAAATAGATTTTAATTGGATATTACGAGGAGTTTTTTTGTTGAGATGAAACTGTAATTCATCGGTCCATTTTGTACTTCTCTGAATTTTCAGCATGCAAACGGAAGGAAGAAACCCAGAACCCACCCGAGCACCAGTCTTCGCCCAAGAAACCTCGTTTGGTTTTCACCGATCTTCAGCGTCGTACGCTGCAGGCTATTTTTAAGGTAGTAACCCTTTCTGTGTACGAGGGTCATTTCACTAGTTTTGAAGCTTTTAAAAATATTGAATCTAAAGAAGGAGTGCATCTGTTCCAAGTGTTGTATCACCGATTCGAAGTTCTTAGAATTTTAAGTCCAACAATACCGGACTTTAAAAAAATTCGATGAGTTTCAATGTTTTCAAAATCTTAAAATGTTGCTCGCAGATTTAGCTGAAAGCTGAAATGTTTAGAAAATTATGTCCAGTTAATGTTTTATTACATTTAAACTATTTTTAAATGCTCATAAAGTTTAAAATTTGAAGTATAATTATCTGGAAGATGGATTGGTACCTTTACATATGCAATAGTTTAAAAGGCGTGAGGCGTGTATACTGTTCGAGCGCACTCCAATCGACGCTCGACATTTTAAAACAAAAACAGAAAATTTCAGGCGCAAATTTATATTTCCACCAAAATTTAAATTTGTACCTCCGAAAAGGAAATTTTCTCAATGCTTTGTTATGTGTATCAGCTAAAATTAACTACTTGCAATTGCAACTTGAGATCAAATATTTCAATGTGCTTGTAAAACTAGTGAAATGACCCACGAAAACCTATCCGAAACAATGCGATTCATCTTAAATCAAACCAAAAATATTTAATCTGACATATTTGCTTTATCAGGAAACAAAACGACCATCAAAGGAGATGCAGGTGACAATCGCTCGTCAACTGGGTCTCGAACCAACGACCGTGGGTAATTTCTTTATGAATGCACGCCGCCGATCAATGGACAAGTGGAAGGAGGAGAATGACCCGAGTAAATCCCAACAAACGACCGGGTCCAATGGAAGTGGGTCAAATCAAACCGTGAGTTCAACCACCTCAAACCAACAACAGCAACAACAACAGCAACAAGTGCAACAACAACAGCAACAGCTGAGTCATCAAGGTCAAACCGTTCACGTGGTCACCGTACATCACGCGGGACTGTCGAACCAACAAGTACAACAACAGCCGAACGACGGTTCGTCATCCCACATCCACACGTCCGAGGCCTTGTGACACACATCCACTCAACCCATCACCCTCATCCTCAAGTAGCCTTTCTTCTACTCGTACTTAAACACAAAAGAACAAAAAAATTTACAAACCAAAAATGTTATAATTAGTATTACGTAACTCCTAACTGTATCCTAGGCTATTGGAGGCTAATAAGGCTAGAAATGTAAGGCGTGGAGCTAACAAGGAGAAGGAGTCATACGGAACGGAAATATTCAAGGTTTTAAGCCCCTCCCACATTTTGGGCATTTGGGTTTCACCTGAACTTTCTTTTTTATTCCAAAAATTCTTTCCGCATTTCTACCGTTAGAAGCACTTGGTAAACATTTGTTTATATTCGAAAATGACTGTTCGGGTATCCCAAGTGTTGAAGCCATTTTACACTGTACGAACAAGCCAATGCCATGCGCTCACATTTTCAACCGAATGTAAGACTACATATGTCGATATCAAAACGCTATTCTCACATTTTTCGAAGCATAAAATGTCGAAAAACGTTTTTTCTTGCATTTCCGCGTGTGTTGTTATAGGAACATGTAAATGTTTCTGTACAGCTTGACCAATGTGACCGCTTTAAGGCAAATACGGCCATAGAAGGTCATTATGCCAATTTCATCAAAATATTGAAGTCGAAATACACACTTTCCAAGCACAAGCAATATTGAGTGTCATGATCAAATCAACACATGCACTTGTGCCTGGAAATGGAAATGGCAGATTTATTACCGTTTTAAAGGCTTGATTCTACAATGCTTGCTTGTATTTCTTATTTCGTGCCAAATTGGTCAATATTTCTTGTTTTAAATAGCACTGCATTGCTACATTTCAAGGTCGTGTGCCTGTTTACAGAATCGAATGGCCGAAATATGCAATTTTTAGGGACCGGCTATCACTATCTACTTAAACTGCAAATCCATATAAAATGCTTTGAATCGAACACTTGGAATTTGTAAGCTTGGTAAACCCAGTGCTTCTAAAAGGTGAAATACGGAATTTTGTGTTATTTTACCGGATCTCGTCAGGAACAAGTATTAGTTTGAGTTTAAATACGAATTTACTTAGTCAACATATGGGAACGATACCTCTTGTCAGATTGTACTTAATTCTGGTCAACATTCAACGTTACTTTATTATATATTATTGATCTCGTAGTTAATTTTGGTTCAAATGTCACAAATTCTTGTAAATCTAGTCTGTGATTTTAGTCAGGAACTTGTACTTGGTTCCATTTTCGTACTTATGTATTGACAGAAACATTCCTTATTTATTCGTATTAATTTCCTAGTCAAGACTACGTGAACTGAAATGTGTTTTGTTATTTGTTTGCTAGTTAAGTTTGGGGATTTCGCTAGGGCTCTGTTCGCTTCAGAGGAACTCTAAACTCGGAAGAGTTGAGGTTGACACAAAATGATGGATCATGATGCAATACTTAATTAATTCTAGTTTTAAAAACCTTCGTGCAACTCAAAAACAAAACGGCTAAGTATCTACTTATTCTTAAAATGGGAAAAATAATTGAACGACTATGCAAACTCAGAGCAACAATCTTTCTCCAGGATTTCAGACATGGAGTCCTTTGCCTCGAATGCCTACGTTAAGTCCTACTGACAGAATAATTAGCCTTAATTTGTACAAGCGATCTAGCTTCTTTGATTGAATGGGATGAGGGGAGAATTAGCAGGATTTACTACACAGAGGAATAGGGGGTCGAAAGTTTGCCGGTGTAACTGCACTACGGAAATTTAGATAACCCAAGCACTGCAGAATATTGTGTAAAATTCCAATTTCATACAGAGGGTGGGTACAAGAATTTGGTTAAAGCTAAAGAATATTGATGGTCGTGTCCAGTCTGTGTATTCTATTATTCTGTTCTGTGCGGATTGCCACTATATCAAGTGCTGAGTACTGAAGTTTATGATTTCCTTTCCACAAACCAGCAACATAGCTTTATAATTTATCCGATACCAAAAAATAGGCAAGGAAGGGTGAGGAGGGAGGAGAAGCAATATTTAATTTTAAGTGGAAAATTATTTAATTAAGTTCATAAGGTCCTAATGTTAAGATGAATGGGAGAAAGTGAAAGTTACGTACCTTGTCTTCACATTGAATATATAATCTTTCCCACCCGGAAACCCTTCAGAATATCCGTTTCAAATATCCTAACCATTGACAACTGTTAGGATCTTCTGCGGATAAAATTTGGAAAGCCATGGAGAAAATTTAGTGACTGGAAACTTAAATTAAGGATTCAAAATTAAATATTTTGAATAATTAATTTTAAAGAGAATATTCGGTGGAAGTGCCGATTTCCAGATATAAATTTTCTTCGTTGTTCCAAATTTTATCCATTGGTAATGTCAGATGTCAATGCGTCAAATTCAAGGTAAATATGAGTAGATTATTTCCAGATTTTATTTAACGCTCACACGCGACAAAGTAATACCCTCGTGTTTCTGCCTGTATCCAAAAACTAATAGTAATTAAAAATGAATTACGTAGGTCGTAAGACAAAAACGAAGAGTAGCTTGAGGTGTATGCCTACTATATTAGCTACTTGACGAAATCAAGATACCAAAGGATTTGTACATTACTTATTTTATTTTATGAATGTCCCTATACTCTCTAGCCTGTAAGATGCCGAATGTGCACATTGCAGGTCTTTTGATACTGGTTTTCTAAATGTACACACAAACAAAACAACTTCCTCCGCATCTATTTCAATAATACTGTGTCTAAGTGTAAATAGTTCTAGTTCTAAGACTACGGTGTATGTATGTATGAGACCTTCCCCACGGCCCAGCTTCTCCTTTTAGGCTTTCAATTATTAATATTCAAATAACTGGCGAATAGCTTAGACGTCCAGATTCGGTCAATTTAGAAATAATTTAATATAGAATAATTAGATTTTTAAAATAACTCTTCTTTTAAATTAATTGACTTTATCTTGATTCCTCGTAAAAGGCAACAATAGTTGAGTACTCAGGTGTATAATTTTATACATTACGCAAATTTCAGCACAGGAATCAGTTACAGCTTACTTGCGTATTTGACCACGTCACCCTAACACATGGGTCAATCAATTGACCTTGAGCGGTTTGAGTTCACGTCACATAACATAAGCAGACATGGAATGGTTGATTTTTTTTATAAATCGAAAATTTCGGATTTGAATGCCACAAATTTGGTTCAATCAGATTTACTGGAATTTATCGCCAGGGCTTTGAAATGTTGTTTAGTCATTCCATTTTTTCGATTTTTTTAAATCAACGTTTCCAGTAACTATTTCATTTATTTTTATTTTTAAATATAACTACTGAATTTGCATTCACTTTGTTTTGTACTTTTTTTTTAATAAAGAAATGCTCCTTCTAAAACCTTTAACCCAGTTCTGACAAAAAAGGAAGTAGTGCATATTGATAATTGAATTAATCATGATGTTCAGAATTCAAATACGGCTCAAGGTCATTCAAGGTTAACCCATAGAAGATGCAAGGGTCAATTATACCATGTTCTAAAATATAGGCACAGGCCTCATTCGAAACAATACACTAGCCTTCATGGTTATATTAAATTGAATAACAATGATTGACAATACAATGCTGGGCAGTACCTAATTTAAATTAAGGTAGCGCTACACAAAACATAAAGTGGTAATTTCCACTAATGTGCTTAAAGGGTTACAGAAAGATTTGAACATAATTTTAAAAGAATATTATATTTCCCTGCTAACAATCAAAAACCTGCTCGAATTTGAACCTACCCGTGCAAATGAGTTTTTGAGCTACAATTAGCATGTACTACTAATTCCTAGCTAACTTTACGAAAAACAGACACAACGTTGTTGTTGTTCTGATTGTGCTTTCCCAACTGTCACAAGTTGGAGAAAGTTGAGCAATGAAAAAAGAAATCACTATCTATGCAAGGTCTCGTGCCGTAGAAGAAAGCAGACTGAACATTGCGTTCAGGAACTTCCCTTCAGACGACGCAGACTCAATCTAATTACATGACATGAATGAAATAGTGTTCAACTTAGTTTTCTCTTTTCAAAATTAACTTTTTGAAAACGTTGTTTAATTGAATTTAAGGCCTCACGTGGTACTAAGTTGGTTTATTAGTATGAAGTATGCCTGCGTGTGCTGATGGGGAAAGAAGTTTATAGTCTAAGTGAAAAAGTAGTTGATATGAAATGTAGATTATACAAGTGCACCTTGCAATAATTAGGAGAGTCAACATTTTTGGAAATCTCCATACACTACACTTCAAATCCCATTTTTGAAGCCCTTTTGCCTCATTTGTGGAGCTCAGTGAAAGTTTTTTGTGCTGGTCTTCTTGAGGAAGTAAGAATATTGTATTTTTATCCTTTGAACTCTCTACAACTATTTCCCTACAATTGTATTTTAATACATATCAGTCCCCCTTCTAGCCCAAGTAGTACTTAGGTGGAACGTTAATCTTGAGTAGCTCCTTGTAAACTGTACAGTGTTGGCTTAGTCCTTTCCCTCGTGTGCCCTGAATAATGGAAACGGAATTCCGACAGTCATTTCAGTAGTGTCTCTCTCGACAGTGCTATCAACCTTGTCATTCTCAATCCAAGTCAAATGGTTATTTTACGCTAGTCTACTACCGTGTCACAAATAATACAAGTATTGTATGAATCAGGGCTTTCCATTCCAACTTGTCATTTCAAATATTTTATAATTTAGCATTTTAGCCATACTTTCTACTTTTAATCTTAGTTTTAGTTTTCTTATGGTCATTCCATTGACTTGAAGTATGCTCCGTGCCGTGAAGCTCTATTCAAAGTTGTGCGAGTTATTTGAGCCTCATGATGGGTAAATCGTTTGATCCGAGCAACGTTTGATACAACGTTGGAAAGCCGGCATTCTGAATTGCACAATTAAATTGTATAGTCAATAGTGAGGTTTGTCAATATATGAACAATTTCACATTTTAAACTTTTAGGCTAAAACTCGCCTTAATTGACATACAGGGTGGCCCACGATTTGTTTCCCATTTCAAATAATCGGTGTTGCCTATTATCAAGCTAATAATAATGCTTCTTGAAATTAATAACTATTTAAAATATGCCTGGTAGATTGAACTTATAAATTATTTCAGATTTTGTAGACGATTTTAAGACATTTTAAAAATATTTTGTATGTTTTGGCAATATAAAGTACGGTTAACAGTTTTAATTGATTTTTTAAAAATCCCCTAAATATGTTACAATATGCAGAAATTCAAAATTTCATCTTACAGATTTTCTGCAAAGCACTTAATTTCAAAGGATTCGGTTCATTCGAATACGCTCCAGGTTTAAGAACAAGGGTCATATTTCTGGCCCACCCTGTATAAAAAGATTTATTCCACAGAGCCTCAGCTTTCCAATGCCGTGTCAAGCGTAGTGATTCCATACGAAGCGGAGAGCAAAAGCTCATGCGTCAAATACCTCGTATGCTCCACCATTCAAGCTCAGCGCGTAATAGTTCAAACCAATAAATGCTAAAGTGAACAGAGTTGTTAGTTGATGCTCTGGAGCCGTTACTCGAAAACGACATTTACATTCCTGAATTCTTTGAAAAACTATTTTAAAACTTGCCACCATGAAAAATGTAATAACTAATTAGGATAAGTGTGAAGCACGCTCAACCAACTCCAGAACTCCGATCTAGTTTTCCTGACCTTTGTCCATGAAGCATTTGAATGTTCTCTTTCCTGGCCTTTGACCTTAGTGTGTTTGAGTTTATGTTTGCGGGAACTGAAAGAACCAGAATTCCACTATTGTGTAAGTCACTTCAAGTCAATCTAGTATCTCTCTGTAACTCTGTTGTACTCGTCATAACATAAAGGAGGCTAAGATATTATTGTATTTACCTAATTGCCCTTGTACTATATTTACCAGAAGTCATGGGAAAGAACACAAAATACTTAGATTTGATTGTAAAGGATGGATTAATAAAGAGAAGGTAGGTTACTCTAGATTACAATTACCTAAACACCTACGGTTTACTTAAGCTAGACTCTAGTGTAAATTCCATAATTGTACGACTATTGAACTAATAAATCACGTAGATACTGATGCCCATGACGTTTATTAAAATCAATTAAGTTAATTAATCATAATGAGCTTTCACTGCTTAGTGCCAAATCTCAAAAGTCTCAATTAAAAATTGATGCTATTTTCTTATTTTTAAAATGGTCAAATGCTAACTTTGTTAAGTATAAAAATTCTAAACACACAGTCCGAATTTGTCCAGCATTTCCGGCCTTCCGATATTTCTAGTTGGATAGCTGTGGACGAATCCCTTCAAATCGGGATGGGAGCGTAGAGTCGACACAGCAGCAGGGCGCTTGGCGAACTGGATTTTGTTGAACCATCGCGAATCCTGGAACTGGAGCTTTGCAAAGCAGGTGATCCACTGGTTTTTGAACCTTAACCACCTGCTTGAATTTAGGTTACGTTAAAGCATCATTGACAAATCTTAAGCAAATGTGTCCCGGGCCTTTTTAGTGAAAATCCAGTTGATCGGAGTGCGTTCCTTCGCGTTAGAGGCTGCGTCCCTCCCATTTACCCGAGTCTGTCCATGTTAAACCTTTTAAATCGACTGATGCCTGCGTCCATAGTCCATGGACGGGGCTGCGCAGGCGCAAAAATTCCAGTGTTAATTTCGAAATTCAGAAACTAAATTCAACCATACATGTAGTGTTCTACTTTTGGAAGTTGGAATTCAAGAATACATTGAATAAAATTCCATTGCCCCGACAATTTGCCAATATTCGGCAAAAATTAGTCGCTGATAGATTTAAGAAGCCTTGTTGTGCAAAAATGCTCCATCGGAAGCTTATAAAAAGTTCTCAAATTTCAAACATACACCAAATATATATATTATGAGGATGTTTTCGGGAGATGCATTATGCATCAGAATTCAATGTTGATTGGTGATATATGCTAAGCTCAAGTTCTGATATATCGTCAATAGTTCAATCAAGGCTTAATTATGCCTTTATAAATGTACAGTGGTCTTATTTACTCTACGCTAATCTCCATAAAACTAGAAATACATTAAAGAAAGAAGTTATGACGCCAAAGTCAAACTGCAGTGAATTAAAAATATGCAAGAATGCCACCCTGAACTATTGCCAAACTGTTTTGAATCCAACCGAGGTTGTGTTTAAAAGTATTAATTTACTAATATAAGTGATTGGTTGGTATGGCTCATGTGACTCATGTGCTCAGGCTCACTGTGCAAGAGTTTAGTGCACAGCGTAGAACTCCGTGTACAAGGGTAAGTAAGATGTAAAAAGGCTTTGTGGTTAATAGTAAAGAGTAAAAGTAACAGCAAGAAGTTCATTTGATTTTTATTTCTTTGTAAATCCTAAGTGATACGTGTACCACGTGTTAAAAATACAAGTGAAGTTAGTTCAGACGGTATGCAATACATAGAAATGCGAGATTGTAGATCATTCACGGCTTTTCTTAAAAGTAACAAGAATTTCAGAGAGGACCAAGACGCTCTTGCTAATATTTTTCAATACCTTTCAGAAATCCAGATTCGACATATATCCCATACTCATTGAGTGAAGTTTAATTAGCGCAAGAAGCTCTCCCTAATTGGTTACAAAATTGGAATGATATATTTTCTAAATAGCAAATCAGCTACACAGATAGATCTGGAACCAACTTGTTTACTTTTTAAATACTTTTATGACAAACTGTAAAAATTCAGACAACCTTGCAGAAGTACACTAATCAAGCATAGTTATGGCTCATCTATTTACTTGACATAATTTTACATAGTACTTATGTTATGTAAAGCAGCTCCTTCACTTCAACAAGACCAGAGAAAAGCACAATGTGTTATTTTTCATTTCATACGTAATTGTATCGAATATCCTATAGTTAGTATATAGCAAGGATTTCGTCTGAAATCTACTCCCTTTGTAACCTAATCCGAATCGGAGAATAAAATGACACACGTCCACATTTTTATAAGGATTTAAACGAGTCTCTCACTGCACCAAACAAGATTCAAAAAATGCCATCAAAAATTCTAACACTACTTTAATCGTAATTGTAGATTGTAACTTAACGTCTTAATTACGCCGCCGTTTCTAAGTTCGTTTTTTTCTCGTTTTATCAATTAAATTATATCTTGATTTCGACTACTACGCTAGCATCACATATAGTACACGTAGCTGGTGTACTGATATACACGTGACACGTGAACCGCTCAAGTATACAATACTTTTATACAGTACTCGCCAAAAGCGTTTGGCTTGGAGTTAGAAAATAAACCAACATGATCCGCAACAAAGCGATATTACGACATGTTCGAGTGTCAAAGTTAAACAAAAAATCGTGATTTTATGGTAGTTTCAAGTTCACTCAGTTCAAGACTTAGTTTTCTGGACGTGGCTTCCCTCGTTTCACGATACTCACGGTCACGGAGAATACGTTCCCATATCGACGACCTCTTCATAAATTACACTTTTGAGTTCGGTTAACGAGTTTTACAGTACTTCCCCCATATTTTGACATCAATACTTAAACCCAGGCTGGGTAGGGTAGGGACGAAAAATTATACAAAACAAACATCACCAGCTTAAATTCTACGAACTACTTTAGTCTAGACACGGAGATGCTCAGAGCGACTTGACAAAATATTTTCCCCTCGTGCTGATTTGGCAATTTTAAAATGGCGATGTTCAACGAACAATCGTTTAGTCTCGTACAAAAAACTCGTTCAGATTAGTCTATGAAACGATTGCGTTCTACGTTCAACGTTCTTGTCAATTTCAAACCAGATAAATAATGACTGCACAGTTGCTCAGGAAATATTGAGCGATATTCCCGCAAAATCCATATCAGCCTTCTATTCAATATTAAATGGTTGACCTAATTCGAATTCTGACATTTGTTAATATGACCGAAGAATTGACACTTCCTTGCTTTCAAGAGTAAATGCGACAAGTTTTTGACAATTTTTCGTCCGACAATATTAAGCACTGAGTTTGGGCGTTATGTTTCTGTTCCGATCATGAAAATATACGTTAAACTGCAGAATTCATATTCAATGTTTATATTCATTTCAATGCGTAGACTACTGTTAGCTAAATGGTTTCCTGTGCACAGTGTGACTCACAAATTGTTCAACTCGCTCTGGACAGCTCCATAGTTACACAAACTATATAATGTGTTAATATTCTACGACTAAGAGGAGATTTACTTGATTATACATGTCACAGTCTTTCCATTCATCAAAGTACTAGGTTTAACAACATATTCAATTGTATTCACAAACAGAAGAGCTTCCCATACCCTAGAAACTAGAAAACGTGTTTCGTCGAAAAGTGAGTCCTGGGTCATTCTACGCACAGCGTACAACTTACAAGTATTTGGGAGTACCCCGTCATCTTCCATGTCCGATTTCAAGATTTTTTTGGCACACTCTAGTAGTGATTCATTAAGATTTAAGATTTGAAAAAGTTGTGGAAGAAAAGGAAAGGCTCGCGTCTTGTTCGGAACTTTACCGCATATTCGAACTTCGAACATTCTAATTCTCGATTTCGTAAAGTTCTACTGTAATTGGAGGGTCAAGGCCTAGAAAGCAATTGATTCGATTTTCAATTGAACCAAAAACATACCCAAGGCTTATTATGGGTAAGATTTCAGTATTGGAACCGTGTGCGTCACAGTTTCACTTTCTGAAACATTCGTATTGAGAGATGATGATTGAAGGTGATGGAAATGAAGAATTGTGATTTTTTGTGTTCGTCACGATTTCCTGACGGTTCTTCCAGTGAGAGGTTGAGATCGAAACTCGCGTTTAAGTATACGTATTTCGTGTAGTAAGTTGAATAAAATAAAAAATAGTTTAAAAAAGTGCGAGGATGTTTGGAGTCAGTGTTTTTCGAGAGTCATTTGTCGTACAAAGTGGTCAGTCAGTCGAAGGTGGAGGGTAGGGTTCGGAATATGTGTTGAATAGGGCTCCGTCCACGGGTTCCATGCACGAAGGACAAGTGAAGCTTCGCATGAGCCAGGCATCGATACAGTGAACGTGGTAGACGTGCATGCAGGGCATGTAGCGTATCACGTCCCGATCCAAAAATTCAATCATACATATAACACATCTGGAAATAGAGAAAAACATTATTTTTATTAAATTAGAGAGAATGAGTTACTTACCAATTCTCAATTTTTTACTCGATACTTTAGGACTTGACATGACAAGGCAAAATCTTGGCTCTGTGTGTGACTTGAAGCTCAGTACTTAATTGGAATTTGTAAAATTTTTTGCAACCTGGAATCCAATTGGATACAATTTTTTTTGAATACCTACTACTTACTACTTTTCGTGTCACTGAGCGACATTGACGGAGTTTCTATTTTCAAAATAAACATGTGCGCAAAAATGTGCTGATCTGCTGTACTTATCACAAATCACAAAACCCATAACAAAACAAACCTATATCTGTGCGTGAAATGTGTGTAAAAAAAGAGCAAATTCAGAGCAGAACAGGTTCTCAAGTATCAAAATTTGGAATAACTACCAAACTATCTAATTTTCCGTCAAACTCTTAGAATTAGTGATTGATTAGATTATGGATACTTATCATCATATCAAGAGCCACTTTAGTATTTGTGATTTGTGATAGATGCTTGTAAGTGCCTCAGCTGTTCATGCAAGCCTAACTTGTTTGTATTATTTCAGTGTGTAACCGCATTTCGGGCAAATAACTACGCGCTGTTTCACAAGGATATTGTGTATAATTCCAGTTCCTTTGCCATTTTCATAAAATGCTTCTTTGGAAATTCTAATAATGCTTCCCAAAAATCTAGTAATCCATTAATATCGTGGGATACATTTTACATTAGAGTAGAAGTTATAATGTGAAGGCTTGTCAAATATTCAAGTCACACTCCTGCGAGAACTGATTGCAGAGAAATCACATCAAATACATACGCTCAATGTAATTTCTGCACAAGACGTTAAATAGTGAATAGCTAACAGTTTGAAGCAGCAGATTCGCAAACCCATAGCAAATGCACAGACCGAATTCATCTCGCTCAGGGTAATGTAATGTAGCGGCTTCAGCTCAAATCCATGTACGAGTGCAGTACTAAAACGAACCTCAACTCAACTTAAGCTTAATGCTAATTAAGTATATGTGCACACGACCCAAGATTCCTACACAGTTTATTACTGTACGCGCTTCCATTGGCAAAATTCTCTTTGGAAAAAACCCTATACTTACCATATTTTTTTACTTTGAATATGAATTGCATAGTTCATATTACTTATCTCATCATTCAGTATCGAGTTTTCTTGCGAAAAACGAACGACATCGTGTACAAAGTGAAATGCAACGTGAAGAATGCACACTTAAGTTTATCGAGCGACAACTCAACGAGAGAAAAAGGATTCGAAATCGAAAGTGTATAATAAACAATAATCAACTGTGAGTTACGTAATTGTGAATGAATGGTGTTACGTGTTACGTACTCTCTAGTTTTAGTGGTTCCATCGAAGGTTCCACTCGGAAGATTCTGGATGAGTCCAATGCGTTTAGCAATTTTGACTTGTTCCTCTTCTGTTAACTGCGTAACTGGACGACGGACATTTGGGGATGGATAGTAAACGGGCACATTCGGTTCCTGGAAATTAAGAAATCACTCATTAATTCTACCTCAATTAATTCATTCTACTGTGTCACATTATACTATTCACCACTAATACATTTATTGAAAACGTAACAAAAATGCATGTACGGTACGCTGTGGTCCATGTAGATGTGGCTCTTAGTATTATAAATCTAACAAGAAGTCGTCCTAAACATTCATATTAGATTAATATTAGCACAGGAGCAATATTATTAACACAAATTACAATGCCCTCAGTTGCATCGAGTATTTTCACCTCAGAATTCGTAAAAGCGGGAGACGGGGACAATTTTTGTGACAACTTTGTACAATTATTTCCAAGAAAACACGATGAATGACTGATGATATGTAACGTCGTTGACGCTTGACACTTCATCATGAAGATTAGAGAAAGTTACGCGATAGCAAAATTTCAGATCTGCTTCTACGCCCACAACGGTAACTTCCGCCGAATTGTATCCTTGAAAGGAAGAGAGTGTTGACTCTTCATTGGAAATCATTATTCATTCCTCGTGTCAGTCGGAACATCACATCTTGTGATGTTGTATGCCCGGTATATTGCATAAATAGAAGTCAATCTTAAAGGAAAAAGATCGAAGAGAGCTCAGATATTTTATGTATTTATGCTAATGAAAACTCAACACTTGGAAACTGAGGAGACGAACCGCAAACCGCAACTCGTGGACTACATTTCCATATAGACCTGATATATTTGGCCGTTTTTTCTATATCTACATGTAAACCTCTGGTGCTCACCGCAAAGGCCCGCCAATTATTAGCATTAGAAAACCCATAAGAAAAAAATTCAGTTCCAGAAATTGCTTAATAACTTAATTCTGCGACTGGTCCCCACAAATCCCGAGATGCTACCGTGTTTTAGAATTAAAAGATCTATAAATTAAGAAATAAAAACGTCGTTTTTGGATGAGTCGGTCCAAAACTCTGAAAGTCAGATCTCAAATCACAATCTGACATCTGACTGAATCTGTGAAAACAGGAGCTATGTAGTTTCGTAGGAATCTCGATTTCATAAATTATTTCCTGAACTTGACCATGGTCTGTCATGTATTTTCTGAAACGCAAACGTTAAGCAAGAGTTGAATACGTTGGTGAGAATCGATTGTGGATCAAAAATCACGAATGACAGATACAAATTTTCAAAGCGAAGGCAGAGGAAGTATTCAATTTCCTAATTAGCTATTCCACGGACTCCAATTCCCGGATTTCGCTGACGCACGTTGCATGCATACGCCTCCGTGGTAGCTTGCATAAATAGAATATCAGGAGAGGAGGAACACGTCTTTAGAAGTAGCCTTGACACATGACACTTTCAAGTAAGTACTTACTACTTGAAGAAAAATAGGAAAGCGTCTCTTTTAACCCATCCACCGTTCAGGACTCATGCTTTTGTGAAATTATTGAACTATTGAAATATTGCAATCGGTGATGGCTTGTTAAGCGGACCAGGTTTTGTAGAAGTCAAAAGTCAAATGTAAGAAGATATCGGTTATCTCACCTGGTAAATGTCACCTCCGTGAATCTGGTCAGAGGAGGATGACTCTCTGGTTCCTTCACCTCCGCGAAGAAGGGAGACATCATCCGAGGCTTGACCCTTTAAACAATTACCCATTCTGGTCTACAACGGACTGCCTATTCTCCAATCTGCGAGGGAAAAAATAATTATTGCTCATGCACTTATAGGATTACTTACTTGTATCTTTATTAACATGTAAGTACTAAAAGTTTATAATAAGTCTGGTACACTCAAATTAGAGATGTGGTTTTATAGCTCAAAATTTCAAATCTCGCAGCAAATAGGCAATTAAAATTATCCAAATTTACAGCTCGTTTGGTGACTCACCTTAACTTTAACATCTGACAGACGTTAATATTATATATTTCTTAGAACGAAAAATACCACAGCCACGTTTCTGCACTGAGGATGAGGATTACATAGCTTTCTCTTCTCTGTTCGAGTATTTTGTGTTAAGTATGCAGAATCTCGAGCTCGTGTTCTTTCGGTGTCATATTACTATTTACTATATTAAATTGGCTCTATTCTTCCGCGTCTCCAGTGTCAACTCATCGCTGAGGATAGTTTTGGCTGCTGTAAACATAATATTGCAGGGCGAGGAATATAATTGTCATCAAGGTTAGAGTTTATGTTTTGAACTTTTTATCAGAACATCGACAGCGTTTCACTTCTTAGTACCTGTCAATGTCAATTTTATAGACCGAACAGTTTGTTTTTGTCGAAGGATCTCAAGCTAATGATGATCTGTCGTACATATTGTAATGTATTGTAAGTAATAATTTTTTAACCTTATTTATGCACCAAGCAGCATCGGAAAGAAACAACGCTAAACTTGTCCAATTTACAAGGAACAAAAATTTTAAGTTTCAAAATCGAAGAACGAAGTTAAGAAATCAGAATACCAAATTATTATCCAAATTCTTTTCCTCGTTTTTTAAAAGTTGTATTGTAATCTCTACTTTCAATTGAATATTTCTTCCTGGGAAATTGATCAGTTTCAGGTCTTGAAAACATTTGTAGGACGAACAGCAAATCTTTTAGTACTTAACACATTTTCCCGGTATGATCCTTATAGCAGGTGTAATCTGTCACAAAAATTCATATTCATCGCAATATCAAAAGACATGTCATTAGTCAATATTTGAGCAGATCAATTTACGTCTTTTATCAAAATTCGAGAACTGTTACGGGATATTTGAGTCTCAAAAATGAAATAATTGAGTAAGTACGTAATTTATGGTATCAATCTAAAGCCCTCACCAAGTTGAGGAATTGCGAACCAAGAAGGATAAGGATGTCAGCACACCAACCACACACACGTTCTTTATGAACGTCATGCCCGTTAAAATTATATATTGAGAAAATGCTTTTTCAGCAAGAAAATTGTCATTTTTTTTATTCAAAAAATCGGATGTTAAGTATAAGCTACGCATAACTCAAGTCACGATTTACGTCACTTTATCAGTTAGCATGTAAAACCATACCATACAACTTTAGACTCCGTTTATTTTGAATTTAAAAACTGAACTGAGTTTTTGTAAACAGAGCCAGGCCAGATATTGATAGCAACAAAGGAAACTATTGAACTCCAATTGGGCTTCCGCATTGAACTGAACAGTTAATTGACATGATGCATGAATTCCGTACTAAGCCCCCCGCCCAGCCAGAACGTTGAACGTAAATTGTAAATTCTTTTATTACACAATCAACAATCAGTTTATCTCTATTTATAGTCAACAGAAACTCATAACCTGGATGTGATTTCACTTTTAGTCATAGTACATCGTTTGTCTTCATACAATTCTAGCTTACACCTAACCTACAACCTGGTCCTAGTCAGCTGCCGGCTGAGCCTATCGCCTGTCATCTGTAATCATAATTTGTAGTTTTATATAGCACTTATGCTTGATTAGATCCTCAATCACATGACCTGACATGACCTTTCAGTTTGATAAAGTTAGGAATATGGAATGATTATTTGTTAAAATATATACTTTGTAATTATGTGAAATGTGACGTACGATTTAGATTTGAGGCTTGAATGTGAATAGCAGTTCCTGTTCGAAGTGCTTCCACGGACTGACGACTGACCATTCCAGAGACGATGATGGGAATCTGTGTTGAAATGTCAATTCCAAACCTGGATGATCTCTGTAGTCCTTTGTCCTATTGGAAAACGGGATGCTGTGCTGTGCAGCTGAAATTGAGCTTATTTAGTTGGGTAGGTGAGTGAAAAAAAAGCTCTATTCTGAAGTCCACCACAACAGTCAAGTCAAGTCAGCATCAGCAGCTTCCAAGTTCCAATTTTGACTGGTTTGTTTGATGCAGAGTAGATAGGAGATACAGAAGAGCAGCAGCCTAGGATCAGCAGATGATGAATACGCCAGGGTTTTTAGGTTTCCACTACTACTGTGCCTTTCCAAACAACAACGTCAGGTTCACCTTCACCTTCTCTTTGTAAATACTCTGAAGAAGGGTACTCGTATGGTATATTGGTAGAACTGTAGTAATGTACCCAATGTACCTTTATGCACATAGACATGTAGTTCCGTGATACGTGATAGTGACTGTAGTGGTGGGTAGATGATATCAACCCCTACTATAATGAAATGAACTCAGGCTCGGCTCTGCGTCTGTATCACTTCATTCGTGGGAAATTGGAAATGAAAGGATTATGCTCTACGCAATTACTACGTAAATACGGAATACGAAATACGATGCGAACTCATGAGGCGTCCCTATGACGCATATACGTACATGTTCCCCCACCAATGCAATAATTGAGCATCACAGGTTTTAGGACAACCAACATTGTGTACTAATAACTAAGGCCTGACTTTGCTTGCATATTTTGGCATGTTTTTTCTGGCGCGCACTGGAACCCTGAGACCGAGAATCCGGATCTCCACGGATCATGTCAATGTGACCCGATATACCCGATTTTATTTTGCATATTTCTGGGCGTTAGGGCATAAATACATATTAAGCCGTTTTTGGCATATATTTGCATGTATTTGCATATTTTGTCTAAAGATCAAAATCGTGTACGCGTGCTCCTTACAAGACTATTTATTGCGAGCAAATACCGAAAACTGACCCATCATATTTGCAGTGTATTGTATGAAATGTGGTGGTTGATAGAGTATGGGAGGCATGAGAAATATACGTATATCACGCGATCTCTTCGGAATATAGGCGGTGCTGCTGCTTGCTGCTGTGAGCCGTTCAATTTAAACAAAAAACAGCGTTGAAGCTGTACGTATAGTATTATATCGCCGACGAGATGAGTGACATCATTTGAATTGGAGTTTTTCGTTTGAATAATTCGTGAACTCAATGGCAATGGTTAGCAGTTCAAGATTTGTGAACCTGAAGTCACGAATTTATTTCGTAGACATACGAACGTTCGCTCAGGGATGCACAGCATAGCTTGACCATACGAACGTGGTCAAGCTATAAGGAACGTTACGTTCGACAGCATGAATGGAGTTAATTGTTTCTGTTCGAACTCCAATCGAAGTGCTGAATCAAAGCGCAGAATGGCAACTGAGTTTAAAATCGGAGTGGCGACTGACGACTTCCGTCAAATGTGAAACGAGGTCTTCCGAATGAGTGAGTTGATCAAACGAAATCGATGATGTGATGAGGACTTACAGATCAGATGACGAGTAGCTACGATTCTGCGATTTTATGCTTTTGTTCCATACTCAACATATGGTTCAACATGGGTTCAACACACATCAGCGCACATGTGCTTGCGTTTCACATAGTACGTACTCAACTCACATGCAAATATGCACAACACATTATTGTGTTTACAGAAGAAGTACAAAGCAAACATCTGCAGGAAAGCATTGTGTGTAGTACTAGGGTGTACTAAAACCTGCGCCGTGCACTTCTTGCGGCTTAATGTGGTGAAAATTTGAATTTGGACGAATTCTAAGAGATTGTGCATACACTACTTTCCAGAGTCGCAGACAGCGACTTTCTTCGCAGTCCGACTTGTTATTTGTCCGACTTTCTTCGCAGTCCGACTTGCTATTTGTCCGACTTTCTTCGCAGTCCGACTTTCATCGCATTCTTCTATTTGAAATTATGGCTTAAAATATGTACTTACGAGCAAATGTCCCGATCTACGATTCGGTATCACTTTGGCGGTAGCAAATACATGAATTGAAAAGGAGTAAATGATGCGTAAAAGATCATAACTGCATTAGTTGGTACGCTTGTGCTTACGCTTTTGTGCTTACGTTTGTGGTTACGCTAGTCGTGCCTACATGGAAAATCTGCCATCGGAAAAAGATCTTCTCATAACCAAGCGCTCACCTTCTCCTTGTGCAAACTGAGACAATTTTGTTGCGCTTTGGCTTATATACACATTTTCGACCGTACGTGTATTTGCGCGAAGCGCAAGCAAATTTTGTAGTTATTGGAAGGAAAAGGATTTATAATAGTTTACAATGTTTAATCTCGAATTTAGGGTACAAAATTCATCACAGCTTCCACTCAAGGCTCCTTAAACTCGTTATTCTTCCGAATTTTCCTCCTTCTTGCCTTGTTTCTCCCTTTCTCTCTCCCATATTTCCATTTCCTTTCCTTGGTTTTCCTCTCCTTCCTTTCTTTTCTTTCCTTCTCCCTTTTTCCTTTCCATAACTTTTTATACTTCCCTCTGCTTCCCTAATTCTTCTTCCCTTTCCTTCTCGTAATCTAATTACAATATTGTCAGATTTTCCATGTATGTCACGCTTGTGGTCAAGCTTGTGGTTTCGCTTGTGGTTACGCTTGTGCCTACGATTGTGGTTACGCTTGTGTTTATGCTTGTGCTTAGGTTTGTGCTTAGGTTTGTGCTTACGATTGTGGCTACGCTTGTGGATACGATTGTGGTTACGCATGCGCTTACGCTTACGCTTACGAAACGACAGAATACATGATGTTGTGTTTTTAAGTGCTGTATGCAGCATTCATCAAATTAATCTTTTTGTTTGTTGCTATTCTTATTCGAAAATCATGCAAGCACTTGTATCCTATTGGCTACTAAAACTTTTGCTAATATTCTAAATGCTAATTGTTCGTGCTATTGTGCGCTAGGAAGGTATTAGAAAAATAAAAAATGTGAATATGATATGTACATGTAGCAAGCGTAGCTTCTTTTATGAATCACGTGGGGGGATTTTAAAGCCAATTACAAATACGAATAAATATAATAATAAAGATTTTAGTGGTCTGACAGATATTCGAACTGCGATGAAAGTCGGACAGCAAAGATATTCGAACTGCGATGAAAGTCGGACTGCGAAGAAAGTCGGACAGCAAATATATACGGGCTGCGAAGAAAGTCGGACAAATAGCAAGTAAAGTCGGACAAATAGCAAGTCGGACTGCGAAGAAAGTCGGACTGCGGAGAAAGTCGCACAGCAAAGATGTATGGACTGCGAAGAAAGTGGGACTGCGAAGGAAGTCGGACAAACAGTAAAACCCTCCTCGGCTTGCTTGGGGCAATTCTACCGTCTAGTCGTTCAATCATCTTCGGCCATGCAATGTACTCCATAGTAATACGTAGCACTTTTTGCTATCGCGAAGGCCAGCCATAGGCCAACTCCGTCTACGCAAGGGCGGAGTAAAAGGAGAACGAAGGGAAAGAAGAAGCTTCCTACCCTCTACCCACCCTACACACCCACCACTCACTCGACGCTGGACGACGACCGTTTACTCTTCACCCACTCAGATTCTGGCGTCTGTTTCTTTCTGCTGCTGTTCCTTCTCGGCTTCTTCTGAAGAGAGAGAGAGAGGGCTTGTCGGCGGCGCCAGCAGCAAGGTCACAACAAAAAGGCTCCAACCTTTGACCTTCACTGTCTGCATTTAGTCACGGGTTGTCGACTTCTACTGTGCGGGTGGTCTTGGTCTTCACTCATAACAGGTAATTAAACCATATCGCATATAGTAGGTGCATTGTGCGGTAATGGCTGTACTTGATACGAAACATGAAACAACCAATAGTTAAGTCTCTGCATGCTGGCTACTACATACGTAGTAGGCTGTACTCTACATTGAACAGAAAATCGATAGCACTACAAACAATGTACCACAATTGAAAGCATATTAAATGTGATACTTTATGAGGCCCAGAGTTGGGTCCAGTTCCAGTCCAGTGTATCCAACAAGTTAATTGCCTCACAAGGCCTCCTTCCGGTCCAGTATCGGCAAATGTGCTAGAGATAAACCCACATCTTACCATTATGTACATAGAAACATACAAAGGCCAGCATTTCGGCTGATCTCCGTTGAACCTTGCGATAAAGCTTCAGCACAGCATTTCGGCTGATGTAGTAGAGATAAAGCATGGGGTTTCCCTTGGAGGAAGGAGGAACCTTGAGATAAAGCATCAGCAATCAGCATGCTTTATCTCTAGCCTATAGCTCATCATCAGCCGAAAGGTGAAATGTTGATCAGATCCGTGATCTGATCTGAGACTTTATTTCAAGTGCTTCAATTTATCTCTAGCACATCTGCCGAAACTGGACATCCGCTAATCGTCACTAATTTCAAGAAATGTCCTCTTGTCTTTCTTCCTTGAAAATCGAAAATATTATTTAGTATATAGTATATCTCTTACATGATGAGAACTATTCAGTGGCAACCGCAGATCAAAGAAAAAAGAAACGTGAATTCGAAAAGCGATCGTGTTTGCATTTCCACATTCGAAATTATCAAAATCGCTCAAAGTTGAAAAAATTCTTGCTATTCGCTCAAACATTGATCTATTGAAAAACTTTAGCAATTCGTACTACTTACCGAAAATCGAACATGTGCGAATGATCTAAACCGGAACAAAAATGCTCTGCACTGCATGCAAGGCATTCTTCCGAGTATGTGTATGTATGTTCAGGAGGAAGGTGTTCTTCTTCTTCCGAGTACAATTCATGCCTCATTCATGCGAATGTACCAATCAGTCCGATTTCCGATTCGTAACGTGACTCGTAACATCCTGCAACTTCCCACTGCAACCTCCAGGAGTCGGATCGGAGTGCAGAAAACTGGACCACTTTCCCCCCATTTTTTTTGCAGTTCTTGATGATTTAGTTCATTCTAAAACTCTTACGTGTATTTTTCTTAAGATAGGAGGTTACATGTTTCCGGAAAACTATATTCTATCTCTATGCATTAAAAAACCGAAGCTTTCGCACAAACACAAGTACAAATCTAGGTTGAATGTTGAATACAGGATTAGTACACACGCACGCACGTGGTAACCGCACAAATGATAACCGCCCGTGGTACCGTGGCCTAATGCAGCCATTGTATGGACAGTGCACGGCGAGGGAAGGGAGTAAGTACTTACTGAGCGGGGACGACGGGGAGTGAGTGTAAGAAACCACAACAGGCGAGGGAAGGGAGTACTTACTGAGCGGGGACGTGGAGTGAGTGTAAAAAGAAACCACAAACTCAAGTCCCGCTCAACCAAGTCTCATACAACTTGGCATCGAATCTGTGATACATACCGAATTGCGGTAACTGTAGTTACAACTAAAACAAAAGCGATTTTTCCAAACTTTGACCCCGGTTTGACCATGAAGGAAGGGTCGAAGCGTTTAGGTTATACGCGTTGTCCTATCTTCATTTCACGAGAGCTTTCCAACGCCGTATCGATCTCCGCTCTAGCACCCTTTGCACATCGATCCCCCGGCGCAAGCAAGAAAAGTCAACTAACCATAATAGTATATATTAACAAACTAATGTGTACCAATACCAAGTGTAATGTGTCCTAACCTTAACACAAATAGTGGTGTAAGGTGTCTTGTCTCAAACAAACATGATGTCCGTTATGCGCAATGACCTATTCAGTTTAAGTAGAGTGAGCAGGCTAGGCGGTACGGGGAATAGAATTTTGACATTTGGTCAGTCTAACTTTATTGTCGTACTATATTTAGCACAAGCTATTTCGGGAGTTGAAGGAGTGAACTAACAACATGTTCATCAAAGAGATACGAATGAGCGGCTTTAAAAGCTACAAGTCGGAGACGATCATCAAAGGATTTAGCAAAGGTTTCAACGCCGTTGTGGGCCTGAATGGATCTGGAAAAAGTAACTTGTTCTTGGCCATTCAGTTGGCCCTGACCAACGAATATAATTCAATGAAGCAATCTGAACGTGTGGCACTCCTCAGCCACGCACGAGACCCGAACATGCCTGCATACGTTGAAGTAATCTTCGACAATAAGGACAGAAAACTACCGTTTGACGATGACACGGTCACCTTCCGTCGGATGATTGCCTGCAAAAAAGATCGCCTTCTCATCAATGGTGTGGACCACACGGCAAATAGCAACATTCTCACAACAGCCGGTTTCTTGAATCCGTTCTACTTTGTGAAGCAAGGTCGTATTAATTCCATCGCATCTTCCACCGATTCCGAACGGCTCATGCTCATCAAGGACATTTCCGGTGCTAAATCTTACGAGCTGAAGAAGATTTCCACCCTGAAAGAATTGGGAATCAGTCGGGATTTGGAGGAGAAGATTGCTTCTTGGATCAATAAAATGAAGGACGAAAGAACCGAGTTGTTGAAGGAGGTCAAGACTTTAGAAGCCTTGGAGCGTTTGGACAAGAGTCGACGAGCTATTGAGTTTGTTCTTACCGATCGAGATAAGCAGAAGCTGGTCAATGAAATCCAGAAAGTAAAGGAAAACAGAGACGGCCTCGCAACATCGCTCTTCGACCACAACGTAAGCATGACACAAGCTTCGAATAGACTGGAACAAGCACGAGCGAAAGCTGACATATTGTACGACATAGTGGCCGAATACGAAATATACATGGGAACTGTTGCTGGAGAACTGAACGAGTTGTTAGAGAAGGAAGCCCAAATCAGCAACAACATTTCCGAGGTTCGACGAGAACTGGAAGAAGGTGTGGTCACTACATCCGACTACGCGGCTCTATCCGCCTCCCGCAAGAAGGAACTTCGAACGGCGAAGAAACAGCTGGATCGTGTTACAGCAGAATACGAATCGTCCAAGAACTTGGAGCAAGAATTCGCCTTGGCGTTTTCTGCAACTGAGACCTCGCTAAAATTCATGGAAAACAAAATGTGCTTAAATCCTCAGGAGCGTTTTGAAGCTCTCAACGTTGAAGAGAAGTCACTATTGGAGTCAATTGACAAAGAAGAGGAAAACCGAATTCGAACTTTTCAGAGCAGCGAAGAATTGAAGACAACTCAGGTACAGCTTGAGCAACGCTTACTCAAGTTGCGTGACGAACTGGATTGTGTCAAGAAGGAAGTTGCTAAAACTGAAGCTGAGGCCGTCGCTTTGGACTTGCGCTACTCTTCTCAATTTCTTAATCAGAAGGAAGTTTGGGCAGGGATCTCTGCATTGGATGAGGCTATTCGAACCAAGAACATACTCCTGGATTCTCAGATGCAAATTATGAAGCAAGTAGCTGGAACTAGTGTCATCAATGGTTGGCTGGGCGTTCAGAAGGTTTTGGATGTCATGAAGACGAAGGAAGGAAATCCGAGAGCTACTGAGATTGTTGAAGGTTACTATGGACTCCTTCTGGAAAACCTGAAATGCATCCCAGAATACGCCACTGCTGTGGAAGTGGTTGGAGGGAAGAAGCTCTTCTTCCATGTCGTGAAGAATTTGACGATCGGAAAGGCGATTTTGAGGGAGTTCAACAGAATGAAACATCCAGGAGAAGTCACTTTTATTCCGCTTGAGGAGATCTCGGTACGACGAACAAATCTCCCATCAAACCCGGAGCGAATGCACCCACTCCTTGACATAATCCAGCACGATCCCACAGTTGCGAATGCAATGAAACACGTGTTTGGACAAACCTTGGTCTGTGAGAATTTGGAGATTGCAGCCGGCGTATCGAAGACCTACAAAGTAAACTGTGTTACTTTGGCTGGGGACAAGGTGACATACAATGGAGTGATGCAAGGTACGAAAAATATAATGAAAATGTAACCTACATTTAGTACATCTGTTCGAAGGTTGTGACTATAGTTTTTCATGTACTTGTTGGCTTAGGTGGCTATCGAGATTCGTCGCGTTCCGTGGTAGCCGCTCAGAAACAACGAGTGGATATACTGCGGAAGATTGCAGACTTCGTTGCAGATAGGGAACCAATGTTGAAATGCGATGCTGAGAAAACTGCAACGATTGCTGAGCTGGTCAAATCGCGTGAAAAAAATACTTCACGATTGGACTTGCTGAAGTAAGTTATCCGATCCTATGATTATATTTTCGTGTGGAATTACAGAAAAATATTAATTAATTGACTAATTGTGAACGGAGTAACTCACAGTTAACAAAACTAAAGATGACTAATCAAATGGTCTCCATACGCATTGAATTGTTCCGCTACCATTCTGCGCAACGGAGTATTCATGTTTTGCCTGCCTTAAAATACACTTCCTTCATTCGTAGTCAAGTTTAGCAAGGTGTTGCTGCATCAACATTGCAGAATTTAAATTTCTTTTCAACTAGAATGAACGTGGAGAAGCTGAAAATGAAAATCAAGGTGGAAACTCAGAATTTTCGTGACGTCATTAAGGCTGAGACAAATGAGCTCCGGACTTTGGAAACAATTGCGCAAAAGCTTTTGGAATGCAAGAAAAGAGTTGAAGTCATTCGAGCTGAGAAAGGGAAACGCGATTCTTCCCAAATGTCTGAAACAAAGAATTTAGCGGAATTCAAGCGTCTGAAGGCTTTCCTTCACGATTGCGCTAAGAACAAGAGGATCCACTACAAGAAACGCTTGGAGTGTGAGAAGAACAAGGACATTCTGGAGAAAAAAATTGAATTGTTGAATGACATGTAGGTTTCAATCTTCAATATGCATAATATTAAGATGAATATGAATGAATGAGTTCAGTCAAAGACTTTTTCGGTTGATGTAATCCAAACTACGTCCTATGTCGCCTGCGGTGTTGCCTTCACGTCTTGCAGTCAATTGTTACCACTTCAATTACATTTGTAATTGAGTGATATTTAATTCAAATTATGCGAGGCTGGATTTGTGTACTTAACGCATTCCTCGATTCTATTGAAATTACGCGAAGATTCAGTCGAAGTAATTAACAATAAACGTATGCGGCGTTTGCCAAACCCTAACTGATGGAATACAGAAAGAACACCTGAGGGAAACGCTGGAGGTGATATATAGCATGTAGCATGTCATTTGGTTTACATATCAACCGAAATTTCGATTCAATTTCTGAACACGGTGTAGTGTTTCCTTGCAACAAATATTCATCCACACAAAACCATATTTCCTGGTGAAGCCAATTCTATAATTTCCTTGGTACAACAACTCATTGAAGAAAATTCGGAATTTATTAATTTTTAAGATTGGTTGTAGTGACTGTCTTCAATTTGATTGAACACCATTCAAGTGTTAAGTACATATTTACATGGATATTACTTCCATACTGCAACGGGGAATAGTTCGAAGAATAATTTTGTCTATTCACTTGTACATTACTCGTACTCCATCCAAAAATATAGAGCCCTCGTTGTCGGTTGAGAAATCGGATAGCGTCACCTATACAGTGCCCTAAAAGCGGCATGGTAAAACGCGCATGTGCCAAAGTATGTTACAGAGAAGGCCCGAGTTTTGTCATGCCGCTTATACGGCACTTGACGTTATCCCATTTCTCAACCGACAATAAGGGCTCTACTATTTTTGGATATAGTTCTACTATTTTGGTTCTCAATTTTAAATGATCAATTTCAACGTCTCTGAAAGCAAACTGAAATTCGTAACCTCTTTAAATTAGTTGTATTATTTTCTGTGAAAATTGAGTAGCTTTCGACCAATTCCGAATTTTGTCAGGATGAGTTCAAAACGCGCGTATTTACGACCAACCTACCCAGTGCTGAGCAAAACGTCAGCAACCGTTGTCGTTTTAGTATCCAATTATTCACTTATCAAAATGTTTGACAGGCTCGTCGAAGATGTCAGCAATAATGAGGACAGGCGTACAGAGAGTGTTCTGCTCTCTCATATTGACCTGCTGGAGTCTCAAGCTGAGGGCATTACAGATCAAATCGCTTCTCATCGGAAGATCATCGCTAATACGTCTGCGTCAGTCCAAGCTTGTAATTCCAAGGTACAACACTTTGATCTAGTGAAATATTTGATAGACCCGCGATCACATTTTCAACTAATAATTTAACTATTTCTATATATCATTCACAATACACGAAGATGGCGAAGTATAAACTTAAGGTGGACGAGTTTGAAAAGGAAGAAAGTAGAAGCATGGCCGAAGCAGAAGGATTTGCGAACTGTTTAGATCGTGTAGATCGGAAGATTGAAGACTTAAATAACAAACTTGAACGGCTGGAACTCAAGGTTGCGGGGCTGGGGACTGTTCCTTCCGAATTTAGTCGCTTTGAAAACGTTTCCAGCAAGGATTTGTTTATGAAGCTGGAGTCTGTGACCGAGAAAATTGGTGGGATGGAACAGAGCGTGAATAGAAAGGCTTTGGACAATCTTCAAACGCTGGACATTGTCATCGATGGGAATGTGGAACTACTTTCCAATGCTAGAAAAACGTAAGCCAGAATTGTCGTTCCTTGTTTTTGATTGAGGTGTATGAACGAACACACTAATGGTAATTATTACGGTAATTATTATGTACAGTACTCTTGCGTTGAATAACTGCCTCGAGACTCTTGATCAGCAAAAAGGAACGGTGGTCCTGAACACTACACGAAGTCTTCAACGAGCATTTGAGGAAATATTCGCGGAACTTGTTCCAGGTGGCTACGGTGAAATGGTTCTCTATGGACCTGACATGAATTTCAAACATCAAGATGGGGAGCGTCAGGTAAAACCGTCAGTCTGTATTCATTCTTACTTAGTATAGTATTCACACGTTCGGCTTCAACCTCATGTCTATTGTTCAGAGTACGATGGAGGCTGCAGTGGAAATGTGGCGTTTGGATTTCTTCGAAGGAGTATCCGTCAAGGTTGTTTTCCAGGATGATGCGGATATTGCTGAGCAAGCTCTTCAGGACCTGCGCAGTCTCTCAGGAGGACAGAAGTCGATTGTTGCGCTTGCACTCATTATGGCTCTCCAGAAGTGCGAGCCAACAGCCTTGTATTTATTCGATGAGATCGATCAGGTAGAATTTGTGTTCGCCTTTCCAGACATTTGTAGTACATTCATAAATATTTTTACAGGACAAGTTTTCTAATTCTCTCCAGGCCTTGGATAGCGTTAACAGAGATAAGGTGGCTCAGAAGATCAAGGAGTTGTCCAAAGATGCCCAATTTATCTGCACCACGTTCCGTAAAGCATTCGTTGATGAAGCGGACGTCATTCTTGGAGTTTCTTTTGGACATTTGGTAAGTATGCCTTAAAATCGTGAAAAGTCCGCATCCCAGTTCTGATACGTTTGTCAAGTGACTTCTATATTCGAACTGCTGATATTTATTCCAGACTTCTCTCGTGGAGATTCAGTCTCGCGAATCCGCTCTTGACTTCATTGGAGACGAAGCGCAGGAGGAGAACGACTCAAACTCGGACATGATGGAGACCGAGTAATTTGGAAGGGATATCTTTATGTGTGGTTCAGTTAAATTCTTACAATTTATTTACAGAATACGGTTTTTGTTATACTAGTTTCAATTGATTGGTTATGCTTCTATTCATTTCAAAAAATGCCTCCCTTTGTCAATTACAATTTCCTGCAAGTAATAAAACACATAAAACATTACTAATACCCTGCGTCTCTCGTGTGTTTCATGTAATGTTTTGATGGTAGTTGACTTACCAGCGGATAGGTATTAGGAGTTGGCCTCCGCAATTTCAACGTTCGTTCGTGATTAAAATTTTACTCTGACCGAACTGGAAGTCGAAAAAGGAAGGCTACTTACTACCTACATTGAACTTAATGTTCTTTCGTGACCGCTGCTAGTTGAAATAGTTGAGTAATTGGATTTTACTTTGACTAATTTTTTAAAATCGCTTTTGTCAGTTGACAATAGATTTGATATGTCTATCTACAAACTCGTCTGTGACTATACGTTGCAAACCGGCGTTCAGATCTCTATCAGTTTAATTCAAAGTATGCGATTTACCCTACCATTACCACCTCTGAGTTAAGAATTACTTATTGTTTGCAGCAAAAATTAACAACTAGTTAAAATAGGCCAAAATTGAAATCCAATATCCAGTAGTTTAAGCTTAGTAAAAATGGATTATCCCGTCTCTGTTTGTGAGTGTTAAGTTTATAATTCTTTCTGTTTGCCTCTGTTTCCTAAGTTTCACAAGGTAAAGAGTTAAAGAGCTTTCTCGACTCGACGTCAACGTCAGTTCTTGAAATATGAAGCAGGAAAATTGACTACTTACTTGATCCCTTCATTTCTGAAAATCGGACAACGCTTCCACGAAGTGAGTTGTTGAGCAAACAACCTAGTTTCAACTTTCAGATCATGATCAGGGTAAGATAAGGCTTGAGGCAGGGAGCTTGATCAGGCAGTAGTACATACATAGTAACATAGGGAGACGACATGGCCATAAGAGTGAGAAAATTGGGGTGGGTACCGCGGTGGGGAGATTTCTCTATACAATCAAATGGGGAAATGCTCATTTTCGAAG
>JAQFYU010000101.1:0-35648 GCA_034694905.1 Ceratophysella granulata | reverse complement strand
GGAGGGCTGGAGGGCCGGAGGGCCGGAGGGCCTAAGCTTGGTCGGAGGGCTGGAGGGCCGGAGGGCCGGAGGGCCTACCAAGTGCCCATCTATGGTATGAACCGGTTTACAACCAAATGAATTCGACGTATCTCTCACGGAATATCCAAGATCATGCTTTAATGTATCTCGAGTGAATTATCAGTATTCAAAGTCTTACACAAGTTTAACTTAAATATAATTCATATCCATCTCCAAGAAAATATTGTGCTATATAGTTTAAAATTCTAAAAATTCGCCGGAACTTGAATGATTTCAAACTCTAAGATACAATACTAATCTGAATCTGCAATGCTCTATTTGTTATTACAACCGCGCACAATTGTAACTTAGGATATTTCTTACCATCTAAATCAAAATTCAATAAAAAGCACTAAAACCATTTATACTTCAAATTCTAGCATATTAAGCTATCTGCAATACTCTATTTGCATTGCGATACTTAATACTCAATGAAAAGAGGATTTGATATTTGATATATTAACGCTGATTCGATTTGATTCGGATATCATCTATACTCATCTTTAAACCACGAGTTTCTTAGTTGCAAATAGCGTTAACTATACAGCTAACACACCGTTTATAACTATACAGTTTTGATGAAACAGTTTTCTTACTTTTGAAAAGTTCAATTATTTGAACAAATGAAATCTTCATTGTCTAACATTGTATAACTTTTAGTCAATTTGTAATAACGACATCGCATATTTTTAACTTCCTGAAAAATATAAATTGAAATGATATCGATTCAAATGCTTTCCAAATGTTAGTTTTAACTTGAGATTTTCAACCAGTTCATTTGATCCAATGCACATGTACTCCATTGTGACCTCGTTTCTAAAAATCACCGACACTATCAATCTATATATTCTATATGTATTTTAGTTATTAATGTCCCGTTTGTATTTATGCTGTTACCATGAACAGGAGTCACCAAACGAGACGACTTGCACTCATCAAGATGCTTGGAATAATGGAGAATTGCAAGCTAGCTCGAGACAGGACACTTCGATACCACCTGGACCAGCTTATGATGGATCAGCTTTGTACCAGTTCTACTCTGAACTTCTGGAAGCCACACCACCACCCGAATCAACTACTGTAATCCCCACATCATTGCATGTAGAAGGTAAACTGTCCTCGTGTATTTACGACTAACGATTACTGACTCAGCGTTGGAAAGTGTCATATTTTCTAGAATTAAGCCTGACCCGGATTCAATACTCCAATATCTATGTTGTCCCATTGTGCATGTCAGCCGAGTGTTCCATATTTCAAAATGGTCAACTCGCGCCCAAATTGCGGTCACACAAGCTCTCCAGCTTTGCTTAGTCGCACATATTTACCACGTTCACTGTATCAATTATTAATATTTTATTAGGCTTCGTCCGGGACTAGATTCAAAGTTTCGCAGAGCCCTTTGTGCGTCAACTTCCGGTTGTACTGATGAGCCTCATAGTCAAGTACCTTGGTCAGTATTGTCTATAAAAATTCAAATCCGTTAGCTTTGAACATGCTGAAGACTACGGATGATTAAATATGTTGTACCTACCTATTCAATAGAGAATCAACCTCAAGATTTTCTAGTGTAGGAAAGCGTAACCTAAAATATATCTCAATATATTCATGTATATACTCTAAGGAATACAAGCATATGTTGAAGTTGAAACATCTATGTTCTAGGATCCTTTGACCACAGCGATTGCTATCCGGATCACGCCTACTTCGTCTACTCCAGAGCACAACGGGATGTGATGGTTCCTGGTTCAGAGGTCTATTTCTACATTGAATCGAAGAACCTTTGCATCCCACTTCCGCAACCTTCAGTGCTCAAAATATGGGTACAGACATCAACGGGGAAAGGTATCGACACCATTGTAGCTTTGGACGGGTTCCAGACCAATCGTTACATTTGCTCCTTCCGCGCCATCCCACCTGGCAACTACATTGTCAACGTTCAGTCAGAATTTGGACACAATATCCATGTTGAAGGAAGCCCTCTTCACATTTGCGCGCCGATCAACGACCCTGTCTACAAATCATTCAAGAAGTACAGGTATTTTGGATTGGATTGCAATTCATTGTCAAATATTTTAAAAGCATTCGGGTAACGAAAATATATATGTACATATTTACTGATTCACCAGGTTGATGAAGGAGGATATTACCGGATTGATCCCAAGCTTGGATGACCTTCCGTATGCAATCAAATTCCAGCCCAGACTCGATGGATCTCATGAACACTGCAAACTATTCGGACTAGGTGTCCATCCAGCCTCGCGGAGTGTGAGTCCAGTAATCTTAATTGGTTCTTTAGTCCAAGGTACAAGAGTTAAGATTTGTCGAACTGAATGTGGGATTTGAAAAGTTGGCATTAAAGAAATTACTTCAAATCATTAGCGAAAAATGTTCACACAAATATTACGATGATTCGATTAATTTCAATGTGCTTTAATATTTCAACGAATTCATTTACTTCTACAAGGTTTCAGGTTGATTGATCACTTTAGTTGCGTTTTATATGTAGGATCTTTTGCCTGCTATTTCCTTAGCCGTTCTACTTTTTAGCCGATTGGGAACTCTAAGCTATAAGAATGGGAACAAAGTCCTGAAATCTCGTCTGGTTCCTTGCAGCTATACGTGACTGACTTGACATCTCATCAAGTACATCGATACAAGTACTCGTTTTTGGAGCAAACTATCAAGCCGCTATCTGAATTTGGTTATTTTGGAACTGAACTGTCCTGCTTCCGTCGACCAAGCGGAATTGCGGTGGATAACGCCAATTCTCGTCTCCTGATCTCCGACATGGACAACCATCGCATCAGCATCTTCAGCGTTGAAGGTCAATTTATTCAAACGTTCGGCTGCTACGGAGCAGAAAACGGAGAGTTGAAGTACCCTCAGGATGTAGCTGTTTCTGCGAATGGGGACTGGATTGCGGTAGCTGATTCATTCAACCGTCGAATTCAACTCTTCACCGGCAAGGGAAGCTATCTTCGTCAGTGGTCCGTCTCTGGGAAAGGAAAAATGGATCAAGTCGAAGAAGGGAAGGAAAGTCCTATGCACATCACCTTCGATAACACTGGTAGGTCATGGTCATTTCTATACGTAGCAACGTCACATGATTTGGAAGTGTGCGCCACCCTGACCTGAACTTGATGCGATTCCTTTCTTGACAAATGACAAATGTTTTTACAAGCTGCGAATATTACACGCATTACTACTTTGTGCTTCTTCTTTCTCTTTTCAGGAACACTCATCTTGGTATCCACTTCCGAGGGCAGGACCATTTTCGCATACGACATCTTCACTGGACACAAGTTTGAGATGGCTCTACAAAGACTTCTGGACATTCCTCGAGGAATCGCCATGACTGGAGCTGGAGATATTCTCATCGGCGACGGATTGAATAATAGCATCAAAATATTGTCGAGTGATGGAACTCCTCAACCGGACATTCTCTTCGCTGGAAACGAACCATTCAATCAACCAATCAATGTCACCACAGCTGCCGCCGGTCTCATTTGTGTACTGGAGGCTTCAGGATGCATTCGACTCTTCCAACTACAAACTTGAAACAAAATTCCAACCAGTTTCGTATGCTTCAATGTCCATTTCAACATTCTGTTACTTTTCCAAATAATTAACTATCAATTTTGTCTTTGATTTCTGTTCACTTTTCCGATTCAAACTTTTCCGTGAATTAATTTATCATTGGGCAGGCATTAAGAATGTTACTATGTATTTCCTCGTGTATTGATTCCTACTATGCCATTGTTATCCCCAATAAAGTACCTTCTGTGCAGTGTTCGATTCAAAATGGATCTGGTTAGTAGTTGTTTATGCCAATCATGCTATAAAGTTAATCAACAAGTAGTACTCAACAAGTACACATGTATGTAGCAGTTAGAAATACCATGTAAGATTTGAACAGGGTTTCATCCTAATTTACTAAACGCTTCTTCATATTCTGTGCAGCAAAATGTCGCACTTGAACAGCGAATGTCGCGCTTTTCGAAATTGCAGCATCTAATCAGAACAGAAGACTTACCAATGATGGATGTATCTACTGGATGGTTGGCCACTTGGGAACCTATCGGGTGTCGTCGGCATATTTTGTTGAAAAATATCTGTTTGATTCGCCAAGGTCAGGGATGGGGTTAGGTTAGTTTTGCAACTTAATTCATTAAAACTTTCAATTCATTTGAAAATCAATCAATCATTGATTATTACTTTAGTTTACTCTGGATCTCGACGTGCTTGGAAACAAGAATACGACTTAAAACATTACTTGATACAATAAACAGTATGCTTTTGAACGTACAAGTACAGTACCTTCGAGACATCTACATTGAACAATTGGTAAACAGTCAGTATGAAGTACAGGTGTTGTCAGAATGCTTCATTTCGTTCCCGATTAGCGACCTCGTGGTCGTGACCTCACCAAATGTTATGCCTGGGTTAAAAGAAGTTTGAATACGTCCAGGAGCGTCAAGTTGCACTGTACAGCCTGATTCAACAGTGGCTGTGCCTCTGATTCAATTCCTAACTGAAAATTAACCGAGGCCAATGTATGCAATTAACTACGAGGAATAAGTCAGAAACTACTTTGTAGTTGTATTGTTTTATTTGGCGAAACTATGACCTGCCTTTATTCATCGAATTTCAGATATTTTAGATAGTACAACAAGCTTCTGAACATTTTACACCTTACTTCTACATACATAGGTACCATACACACACAACACATTATCCACGAAAGTCTAAAACATGAAGACATAGCATCTGGGAAGACTACTTGCATATTATTTGAATATTTCGAAGGCATTTTCAATTCAACTTCTCATGGAATACTTCCAACATAATTACTTAGTTAGTCTATATATGTTATATGTAGCTAGCATTTTACGATGTCAGAGGAAGCCAAATAGTTTTTTTTAAAAACCAGGCTACTTACAGTATTATACAATTTGCAATGTACAAGTCAAGTTTACATCCAATTTACTTACAGTGATTTCAAGAATCAGATTTACAGTACTTCTTCCAAACACTGAACTACTTCCTAACTACATTGCACTCTGTTAGTTTTGAGGCTTTCATTCAGCTTCATTTTCAGTTTGGGTGACTACTTCAAAATCAGAAGGCTACATTAATTCGAGATTTAATTGAATTCACACAACTCTTAAACATACAATTAATTGGACATCAATTCTTGGATTAAATTATCGTTCACATTTTCTAGTTATGAATACTTTCGTTTATTTGGCATATATTTCTATGGTTGCATAGCAAACTACGTATACCACGCCGCATACTCCACACAAAACCATATACTATATTATTAAACCAGATAATGCTACAATACTATAATGCTAAATGTCCTTAATGGATTAGGAGTTAATCGACGAATCATGCTAGAAGAAGGCACTAACTAAAGCCAAGGTGCATTATAATTTTCAAGGCATATAGGTTAGAGTTCACAGAACAAACATAAAAATTAATGAAGCAGAGGTCAGTCTAAAGAGCAGAATCAGGAAAATATTCAACCTCAAGACAAGAATAGCGCTCAATAAATGCAATCATTCTTTGAATGGTTTGCAAAAATAGGGTTAAACTCGAGCAAATACATTAGTTATATACCGTTTCTTGAAGTCGTTTACAACTTGATTTAGAAACAATTAGGCGAGGTCAGAAGTTCCAGTCATGTCCACTAACCCTAACATTTATTTTCAGAATTCATGCACTTCCAAGACTGAGTTCTTTCTACATCAAAATTATTTAAGTTAAAAAACTGACACAGGCAAATTGATTCTGAGGTGAATTGTGGCTGAGACAAACGCGTATAACCACAGCCGGAATGGGCCAGACCACTAGGGCAAGTTTCTAAAATATTGACCATTGAATGGAAAGGCATAGAAACGGCATAGCGGTTCAAAAGACCAGAGTACAAGGCAATTTTAGAATTTTAAAGCTCACGCACATATTCAACGGAAGGCGAAAACTTAAGGCTCATACATTTTTGAAATAATGCGCGAAGAACAGCGTACTTCAGCGTACTTATCTGACATACGCCAACATATATTGCAGTTGTTGGGCAGGCACGCATCCGAAACCAATGCTTTAACGTTAACATATAATATTCATGTTCTTTATACAATTATTTAACCTATCCCTATGTCTTCTAAATATCTTCGTTATCTTTTGTTCCCATTTATGGTTTCTCGAGTTTCTGGCTGGAGCCTAGTAGCGTCGATGTCGACATCTGTCGTTTTGTTACATATCTGTGTATTTAGTTGGTATAATGATGATGTCTTCTCCACGTCACTTTAGCCAAACAGCTTCTCAAAACAGCAATGACAGTATGGCTTGTCATTTTGTTCCTTGAAAGTTCCTTTGTTCAATTGTTTAAGACAGAAGGAGCAGACGAAGTGTTCAGGGTGAAACTTTCGAAACATCGCTGTTATACATCGACCTAAATACGAAAAAAATAATAAAAGTAAGAACATTATACCCATTGTATCCTATGTAATGTCATTATAGTCGAATTGAGTGGATAATTGAACATGAGTCAAGAAAGGCAACATTTACATGAATCCTACCTGAAATAGGCTTGTGACAGCCGGCACAGAGGGTTCCGCGCTTCGTGTGGTAATGTGTCTCACAGTAGGGTTGTCCCTCGTGATCAAAGAACGATCCGCCTTGGAATGGTTGACGACAGTCCTAAAATAAAAATAAAATACTAATTACCAACTAATTACAGAACACTATTTGAGCCGAAAGGCATTCTACAGTATCTGCATAGCTTAGAAGAACTTGCGCAGCGCGATGTACGCAAATCAACCAAACCAATATTCCGGGTTCCGTGAATTCAATTTATGGAGAAACCGAATTGGAAGAACCTCGTAACGCCAAGCAATATTGTTGAAAATGAGGCCTTTCCTAACATACAAAAACAAAACGCAATGTGATTGAGGCCATCGCATCGGACACAAAATTAGGACTATGAGGTTCTACATGTGGTTTTTCTACCCATCATGCACTATTTGCAGTTGAATTTGTTAGGATAATTGGCATGGACATTTGAAGCATCTACATCGACATTCTTCTGCCGAATAGGCGCAGCGCTCTATCATCTGTAGCTACTTCGCCGTAAAATAGCGTGAGCTAAACATTTCTGGTAGCGTAAGAAGAATCAATCTAGGTAAACAAGTAGAAAGCGGGTAACTCAACCGTGGACAAGGAATCCTGTTCTTCAAGTCTGATGACAACATGAAAGGCAATGTAGTCAGTCAATATAAACATGAGAAGCGGGTGGGCTGCTGGAGTGCGGAATGACAGGTGCTTCTGTGGTTCCTAAATCACGTCCACCAATGAATGCAACATCAGTTCTTGTCTCAAACTCTCTGCAATGTTATGATCTCGTGCCAAGTATAATTAGCTCATAAAACCATCATTTAGGATTTACTTAATACAGTAGGCCTAGCAGAAGCGGAACCATTACTAAGCAGGAACCCTACGTTCAGCACGAGGGAAATCCATATATTATTAATACCCAGACTGAGAACCAAATAGGAAGATCTGCGGCTACTGTAAACTGGTGAATCATCCGGTAGCAGACGGCAGTAATTTTATTTGGCAACGGGCTCCATTTCGAAATAAAATCACACATAGAGACTCCTCTATTTTTAGCTAGCTGTGAACTACTGAGGGTTGCCAATAACGCGTAAAAATTATAGTGGTTCAAAATGCATGTAGCTTCAATGGCGACTCCTGCTCCTACTGATCCCCCAGACGATCCTCACTAAGATGCCAAAGATAGAAACTGACACAGTGTGCGTCCAGCTAACGAGACATCGGAATACGTTACGGTTGGTTAAAAAAACCAAAAACGAAACTTGCCAACCGTTACACTCTGAAGATAAGTTTGTCAAACTTTAACACGAGCTTCACGAATTAATGAACAAAATCTGGCTTGGCTGACTTGATTATGTGCTAAGCTGTGACAGTATTTTAGGGGCCAATGAAAGGGCAATCGACACATGTGTGAACTACCCCCGTCAGTACACACCCTTCCTATGCCAATTCCCAAGGCCAACGTTGTGCCTGCACAATGGGGACTGGGCCAATGTCAAGGTCGACCTTGCCTAATCGGCAGTGACGGGCCATGGGCACTGGACCATCCTTTGCCAGTCGGAGGCTATGTCCTCCTTCAAGGGTTTTTTAATTATTTTTTTTTTTATGGGCTTTGATAGCCTTTATTATGAACTTGTTTCCTCATCTCTGTACAGAGTCAAAATGGGAGAATTTCAATTGAAATTAAGACAGAATTTTGGAAGGAAGAATCGAAAAGAATGGAGGACAATGTGAGTTAGAAGATGAGGGTTAATTAGTAAAGTCATCAATAATTTCATCAGATTTGTTGAGAAGCATGAATTTTGATATGAATATGGAAATCATCAAAGCATCATCATTTCCGGTAGTCATGGGAGCCAAACGTTCTGCCTCATAAATGCATGTGTGCCTCGTGTCATTTCATGTGTGAAACTCGGAACCAAAGAAAGCAGGCGTGTGTAATATTATGCAGTAATACTTGAACAATTATCTAGAGGTCGGGTCTTCAGATCCGTGTTTCCCCGCGGTAGGTCTCTTCGCTAGAAAATTGGAAGGCCGTATCAAATCTGGTATCTTTTTCTTATTCAAATAAGTCCTTTTGTGCAGTGTCAAAAAAGAAGTGGTAAATAATTTACATTTTTTAAATCATAGTGTTGAGTTAAAAGCTCGTGTGTTATAGATTGAATTGTGGTAGTTCAGTCCTCGTCCTCTTCCTCGTCATCCTCATCTTCATCCCCTTCGTCTTCATTGATTCCCAGGCATTTGGAACAGACCGGCTTCGACTCCACCGTGTAGAAGGACGTGCCGCCAAACGACTTTTTACAATCCTTTGTGACGAGATTTAGAACCATGTTTGGTCAAAAGTTACCATTAGCTTTTAAGCCATGATTTGACTTAGAGTCGCGCCCGTCCAGCTGTGTAACTCTGGGGTTAACAATGTGACCTTGAGTCACGAGGGTTTACGATCCTGAAGAGCTGAAAATCTTTAGTTTGGTATACTCTTCCACGTCAGCTTTACAACATGGTAGCAAGTGCTTCTAGATCTACTCGTTGTCCCAATAATCTGGGGTCAAACATTCAAGGTGCTCTAACTTCCAGCTTCAGTTCGTATACTTTTCAACAAGACTTTAGCTTCAAGGTTCATAAGCGTCGCAAGTTCTCTTAGGAACCCGGAAAACCCAACCCAAAGCTCAAATATTACCCGTCGCGAGGTTGGATACAGCTGACGGGATTGCGGAGGTCAATCCGAGCCGGAGGAACCCCGGCAGGCTGCATCGTCCCGGACTGACCTCTGGTCAAAAGCAAGTACAGGCGGCGTGACAGGCGTAGACTTACCCGACAAACAAAGCACTCAGGATGCCACTGGGCATTGAGTGCCGTGATGTAGTTGTCCGTGATGGGCTTGACACATCCACCGCATTTGGGAGCAAAGAGGGCCAAGTAGTCGGTCCGACAGTAGGGCTTCGAGTCCTTCTCATGAAACCCGTCCTGTCCAAACTGCTTTCCACAATGAGCACAGAAGAAGTGCTCGGGATGCCAGTTAAGTTCCAGGGCCGTCACGCATTTCTGCAAGCAATATATTATAAAGGTCAAGCCAACTGGTATCCAGGCCGCGGGTTTCCAAAAGGTTTTTTCTTAAGTACATCCAAAATTGGGCCGTTGCAATAGGCACAACGGGGCGAGTAAAGCTTGTGGTAGTCATCCTCGCAGTAGGGTTGACCCTCACGCTCGTAAAAGTTCTTGGATCCCAACTCTTGACGACAGTGGGCACAGGTGAAGTGCTCCGGATGCCAAGTTTTCCCTAGGGCGGTCACCACCTGCACCATGTAATAAATTAATTTAAAGTACTTTGGGCGATTTGATGTATTTTGACCATTGGAATTTTTGGTCAAGATGCTTCGGGCCATTTACCAATCAGCTTTCAGTTCATTTCGGTAAGCAGTTCAAACAAACTGACCATGCCTGGAAAATTAGATTTTAATGGTCACTTGTACTTTTGAACTTTCAGAGTGGTTGGTTCAGCTGCAAATGTCAGGAAGCTTCAGGCCAATATGACCATTTTGTCGGCTCAAATCCCCCGCGACCGGACACTCACCTGTCCAACGATCGGCTTGTGACAAGCCGCACACACTCCTTTCTGAGTAGCACTCACGCCTTGTTTGTCCATGCTTGCCTGGAGGTTACCAAGCATAGAATCCAACTGCTGTGCCTTTTTCGGTTGCTGCACCTGACTGCTCTCTTGACGATCCTTGATCTACAGCACACAGTTGGAATATTAAGATTGAATCAAGCGGTTGAAAAATATGGAGAATATAATTCAGAAAGGAATAGCGACTACGGCAAAATTCATTCATATGGAGACTACTACTAGAATAATTTATGAGTTGGCTCTTGTAGGTGGCGTGACTAAGGTCAGAAGAAGTCACTCAGTATCACTCAATCAACACTTTCAAATCCAAAATGAAACGCTTCCTATTTTTAGCCAAGGATTTACTCGAATCCCGTCTTTTAGAATGAAAACCGAGGGCGAGAGGTGGACAGAAAGTTACATGGAAAGATCAGAAGTTATGACGGGTAGCCGTTAAAGGATTTCACGAGAGGAAAGTATCTGGTTTTTTACTCGTGAAACTCACACATGCATTATTATGGTTAGAGATGTTTCAGGAGACTAAATTAGACTGATCTAAATATAAATACGGCACACAATTCGGAGGCTATTACAGGAATGACTCAATTTGGTCATCCCAACGAAAAAACTGGAATGAAAATACAATGGGTATAAAAATTGCAAAAATGCAAAAATTAGCAAAACACGAATATCGTTAAAAGCGTCTGTCTTGCAACTCCAAAATTAAAAGTACAGTATGTTTAGCAAAAATAGGCTTGAATAAGAGTGGGGGGAGGGGTGACAACGTGTTACAAAAATATGTATCTATTCTTATTAATTCTCTCTCAATGTCACGTCAATGATTAAGTAATTTGTTAAGGAATCGTGTCACAAAGTGTCAACCGTCCAACCCGGAAGTCACAGGGTCCAGCTGACAAATTGGACACGAAAGAAAGTAATATACTTTACCTAGTCCAACTATGTATTTCAAATTACTTGAATCTAATTTACAGAAATTGAAACAAATGGAAATTGAAATTGGGAAAATCTAAATCTGTGACCGAGATCGCTCCTCACTCCGGAGATGAGGACTGACACAGTGAGAGTGAGACTTGGCTACAGATTAAAACGGGTTCTTAAAATAAAAAAAGTTCTTTTTCTTTCTTTCCTTTCTTCCCACACACTTAGGGAGGCTGTATCGAATAGGCACAAAATCTGGCTTTTTTTTTCGAATGGTTATAATTTAGAAATATAAAAAATATGTACGAAACATCGAAATCCAAGAGGAAAGGAAAAATCCTCAAAATCTATCCTCGTTTCTTTTACTCGGCTCATAAATCCCAATTTTCTTAAAACCTACTCTCCTATAATTCTTTTGCAGGGATCCGTTTGGCTTTTGGGTACCTATCAAGTACATTCGTACGTGTGGATATTTATAAACTTAATTACATATAGTAGAGTGTGGCTTCAGTTCTTATGCGGATTGTAGTCAAAATAATACCGATATTTGGTAATGCCACAAGGGTGGGCACAAGAATTGTGCCTAAAATTCAAGTTTTGTATCTCGTGTAATGAATTTTTAAATACGATATTTCCTCCATAAGAACAACTCTTACAATATCCTTAGTTTGGTTTACCAAATGGCTGATGGTTGTCTCTAGCTTTAAAAAACCATTTCGAAAAAGATCGACTAATTTAGCATGTGAATTCGCCATTATGCACTGCTAAAATTAAATAAAGATCGAGATATTTTGCACCGTGCCCGGAAGTCGATCTTTGTCAAAAACCGTAACATAGCGATTGGTGAAAGTATCTTTAGCTGAAGGATGAAATGATGTTTACATGTACAAGAAAAAACGCCTTACTTAGCACCCAAATTCAACTACCAGATGATGAGCTAGTAATACATGCTGTGTTCCATTGGCTCAGTTTTGTTGCAAAAAAGTAAAACTTCCTCTGTCATCATTATGCAATCCAGCTTCACGTCGGAGTTTACAAAAATACTGCAAACAAATTAGCATCAATTTACATAACAGGTTGACAGTGACACACGGCCGATCTGCAGCCCCCTAGAATATTCTCAAACAACACAGTTCTAAACTACAAAGGAATTCGAGAAATTGGAGATGAAGTACGGATATTCGAATTCAGTTTAATTAAAATTACAAAGGAAAAGACAAAAGTTCATAAATTCAAGTTCCTTAATTTATACTTGGCAGTACCTTGCTTCAACAATACTGACATCACAATTTTCATAAAATAGTGAATAGAGTTCATGGTTTTTGCAAGTTCTGTGCATTTAACATTTACCATTTAAAAAATCTGAATATCATTTAGTTGCAATGCATTTTCATTTGAATTGTCCTGGCGTGCTATTTTGTTACTACGAAAGTGAATAATTGATACAGGACAGCAACTGCGCTTCGTTGTCAGTTCTGGCTAAGTACGAGTGTTGAAGCGATGGAAGAGACATGGTAAAATGCAAAGACAAAGAGGATATGATCCGCGAACTAAAATAAAATCATTCGTCGAGAATCCAAACGAGTTTCGGTTTCTTTTTCATTTTTGCACACGGTTGCAGAACCGACCTCCTATGCCACAGTGCCACAGAACGACATAATTCTGCTTGAAAGCAGAGAATGAATGTATTGGCTTCTGTACTCTGTTCTGTACTGTAGCAAATTGAACTTTTCTAAAAGAAGAAACGATGGCCCACTTTTTATAGTAGCATGAATATGCAATACATAGTTATTACATGACAAGCCTGCCTGGCCCGATCTCATTTCTCCAATTCTTAATACCATTTCCTTTAGGGTGATCTTTGGAAACGAAGGCGGCGCCAAACACCCTTTGAATAACCACGTGCATTGGCATGGCTAATTGGATTTAACGGGACTGCAGCCACAAGCCACATCTTTGAAATTGGTGTCATGTAAAGGGACTAGGTTTGATTTGAACATCGTCAAAGGAAATATTTAAAAATGACCCAGTAGGCACGATAGGTACAGGTCATATTTTCTCGGGTGAAAGCATTTGCGTTTTGGGTCGTTAGTCGTTTTAAATTGGGCCTGAGTCTGCTGATTGCAAGGAATTCCGGTGGCCCAATTCCTAATATATATTTGAAGTGAGAAGCGTGAATTTACACGGGTTGGGATTTGGGATTGGGAAGTCACGCTTTAAATAAATGATTTCAATCACGATATATATAATTTCTTAGGTTTAGTATGCCTAGTTTATGTTAAGACAAGGTACATTTCCTACTTTCCTACCCCTGTGATTAAAAAAAATTCGATATTAATCATAAAAATCTAAACATCCGGCGAAGCAACTCAAATAACTACCGAAATATTTTTCTTCTGCAAAAATTAATTTTCAACAACCCTGGATGGACACTGGAAACGTTTTTTTAACACATTTCTAATTCACGGTGCGGTCGCTATGCACTTTATTGGTCTGGGAAAGGGCACCTATTCCAGAATGATACGATGGGTTTGAGCAAAAATTTTCGAAATCGATCCGAAATATGCAAACCTGCCATTGCTTAGGCAGCAACATATCTGTGTGCATAATACCTTCAATAGCATTGGAGTGCGTTGCGGAACTGGGTTAATTGACTATTTAAGCTAAATAAAAATGAAATTATTTGCCCAATACTGAAATTCTCCAAATTGATAAAAATTAAGTCTACCAAGGTTCTTTGTGTAAGGATTTAAATGGTATTAATTTGCTGATTTTTATTGTCGAAATAAATAAAAATACATTATTTGCCTAATAATAAAATTCTCCAAAATAGTCTTAATTAAGAATAATAGGGTTTGAGGTTGCCATTAACTCCTTGTATGCATTTGCTGGTTTTATTTATCCAAATAAATAAAAATACATTATTTGCCCAATACTAAAATTTACCAAATTGATAAAAATTAAGTCTAAGTTCGTTGTTCCCATCATTTAACTGGTATGCATTTGCTGGTTTTAATTATCCAAATAAATAAAAACACATTATTTGCCCAATGCTAAACAATTTGGAGAATTTCAGTATTGGGCAAATAATTTCATTTTTATTTAGCTTAAATAGTCAATTAACCCAGTTCAGCAACGCACTCCAATGCTATTCAAGGTATTATGCACACAGATATGTTGCTGCCTAAGCAATGGCAGGTTTGCATATTTCGGGTCGATTTCGAAAATTTTTGCTCAAACCCATCGTATCATTCTGGAATAGGTGCCCTTTCCCAGACCAATACCTAGCCGATAGATGATCCTCCAAAACTTTGAATCACTCTCACTCCTCAACGAGTAATTTACGACATTAGTGTATTTCAACCTACAAATCTTTGGCATATGGACCAGTGCCACACATTTGGAACATGATTTTATATCGTGGATTTGCATTCAGCAAAAAGTAGGCGTCCTAAGGCCATGATCGAGCAGATGGGAATGGGATACACGGGATTTAATAGTTAATAAAAAAACACGGAAGCTTTCCAATAGTTTGTAAAAATAGGTTATCCTTCCACAGAGACTCTGACCTTTCCGAGATGCCTCTTCCGCTGCTGCTCCTTCAAACCGATGAATAACCTCATGCACTTTGGCGATGCAAATCTTACATCATTGGGGACGATGATAGAAAAAGAAAGAAAAGAAACATTGCCGTTTCTACGAATGCATCATGTCTCGGAGTCAGCTTAATTACCTTTTAAGGATACTCCACATCCACATGTGTGATACTGTAGATGTACAATAAGCCTTGTTGTTCCGCTCGTGCTATAAATGTATTTTATATATCTGTTACCGACAGAACCCGAAAACGGCCAATAAACTAAATTAACCTAACCAAACCTAATCTGGGCTCATGCAAGTCACAAAATACAAGTGTCCTGTGAGTTTGAAGGTCATAGGTCAAGCTCACGCAAAGTAGCACTCCAATTTCTTCATTAAATTTAATTCTCAATAACTTTGGTTGCCTTTGACCTGTAACCTCCGAATTCACATCAAATGTGTATTTTGTGATAGGAATGATCTTAGGTTAGGTTCGGCTTGGTTATTTATGTTTCAAAGATCGATTTCGGGTTCTGTCGGTAACATATCAATGAAAGTATGCAACATTTGTATTATGTAGGACAGAACAGTATCCTTGGGAAACAAGTGTAAGTTATTTAATACATAATTTTGTTGGATGCTCTCGCCTGCATAATTGTATGCCCGCTTTTCCTTTAAAAGGTTTCAAATCAGCTAAATTCAACAATACGTAATTAATTAGAGATCAATATTAGAGCTTACTAGGAAATTGTGAAACGACCCTCGTACTATAAATGTAGCTCAGCGGAAAATAGAGGTCAAGTGGCTCCGTGCGAAACCAAAACAATCACTTGAACTCGAGCAAACTAATTATAAGTGTCCAGCTCTTGCCGAGGACTGAACATGGACACGAACACCGAAGTCTCAAAAGTATTTAATTCAATTCATCTTTCACACATTGTCTATCTCTGCAGTTTTATATTTAAAGATGCAAGCACACATCTGAAACTCCCAATGATGACCTCAACACTACGAAATGCAACTCAGACTCTACAACAACTTGTAGATTCATCCTATCAACATCAACGCCATTTACTATTTCACAGCTTGATATCTTTTTTGCTAACTAACAAGAAGAAGTGTAATAATTCAAGCCTCGTGTGTTTCTGATGAGTCGGACGAATAGAGGCTGTGAAGATGTGAAAAGGGGTGTTCCTTGAATCTTGAATTAAGTATTGATGACCTACTAACTCGTTTGTGCTAATTCGTTGGCGTTGCATGTAAGTATTTGGATTTCAATCCATTCAATCACTTCCCAAGGGTACTGGGTATAAGATGTCTTCGCTTAGAAAAAGCTAGAAGCGGTGACATCATACAATTAATTACTAAGAATAACTTCTCACATCTCTCTAATGTCACAGAAAGCCGAATAACAAATAGGAAGTGTCAACCGTTCAACAGTGTCCTATTCATTCTCAACTTGGTCTCAAGGTGGATCAAATGCAAATAGAATTTGATGCCACACCTTCAAAAGACAGAATAGGGATATTCACGAGCAAAACACTCACTCATCTCATTCATGGTGTTACATATTTAATTTCAAAATGTAAATTCCGACCGTTCAGCAAAGATGGTCCAATTACTCAGAAACGAAAGCGAAACGAGAATAAGTAATTCAAATTCAAAACTCAAGGATCTAAATAGAATGACATAATATTTTTCAAATTCATTTTAATTATCAATTTTTACTGTACTTGAAGTGATCTACACGCTCGATTGCATTCCCCCGCATGTCAATTTCTTCAAAAATACAAAGCGGTAAGTATACGATAGAAGCCGCTTGTATCAACATCTCTCGAACGATTCATAGAACCGATATTCATTGTAAGTCATCGGAAGGGCGAACAAGAAATTGTGCTTGTAGCTTAAGAGGATGTTACATAGACGGCAAGAGGAGAGAAAATTGAGTGCGGCTGCAATTTGTATCCTCAGTAATTAAAATAATGCGCTTTGTTTGGTTTTGTTTTCAACTTCATTATATTGAATTATACGTACGTACGTACATAGTAAATTGGTTTTGCGTAGTACAGCAGATCGATTGTTGCGGCCTGTACTGGTTTTTGAGAATTCTACAGCCCAACTCGCGATGCTTGACCTTTGGTGTCATGGATGAGGCGTTCCACTTAGAGTTAAGGGCAATGTGATATATCCAAATTTAGCACTTGACTTCGCCATCAAAACAATCTCTTAATATCTGAAGGAAGATATCAGTATGTAAGCTAAATATTGTTTTTGTAAATGCAATAAAATACTCTCTCAAGTGAAATCGTAAATTTAATAATATAGCGATATTCTTTCGTAAAGTTTCTCGAGATTCTTTTATAAAATGGTGATTTAGGCTTCTCCTGACATTAATCTCAAGGTCGTACATGCACTGGGTAGCCCTATCGATGGTCCCGAGTGAGGTCAGAGTGAGGTCATGTTTTATTGCAATACCAAAGCATGGCAATATCCTGCGAAAGTAGCCGCCAAATTTCAAATTTGCCCATCTAGGCAACGGGCACTTAATTTCGTATGATTATGATGCAATGGGCATCTCTGTCAAAAACCAAAAATCATAGCTCTTTAATTGTGCTGACTACTACACACCAATATCAAGAAACTATTATGGCACAGTGAGGAAGTTTTGTTTGAATGCGGCATACTGAGTGACTTCAAACTAGTCGATACAATATGCTAGCGCTTGTTAAATGAATTTTACTTAAAATATGATATACTGTAGGTAGTACCTTTGAATCACTTAGAGAAGCCATTAGGTCATCCAATTCCCGGGTTGCAGGGGAAGCGGAAGTAGCGGAAGGTCCTAAGAAGGTTCTTTGAATTTTTCTTTCCACTGTGATCCTCGTCTTTCCATCTGGATTGTCTCTGTAAATCAAGCAAAATAGAATATCGTCAATTTCAAGTTGTTCGACAAGAAAGCAAAAGAAAATTCTTCGTTTTTTGTGTGATTCCTTTACTAGAATTTCCAGTTTCATTTATTTCAGCGCGATTTGATTAAGTCCAAATGACCGAGATAAAAGGAAAGAAAGATACAAAATGATAGATCCCATTGAATATAGATATGCGAATACTTAACACCGGTAACGAAATTCGTGGAAACACTCTGGACTTCGCATATTTATCAGCTTCACCGACACTGTATTGAAAATCAAAAAGGAACTAGAACAGTGAGATGTTATGTATAAGTTTTGATGATAGCGGGCTTAAAAATTCTAGAATAGTTACATCCAATCTTCATTTACGAAAATATATCAACACATTTATATGTGTAAATTGACATTCAAGAAATAAGGTATGTAAATTGTTCTGGTAGTACAACATTAGCAACTTGTATAATTCTGAAATCCTGAAACCAGCTTCATAGGTATGAAATATGTACAATCCGCTGTAACATTTAGTATTTGACCCCAAACTCAAGGGTGAACCACTTGAAATAAGACATAGTAGTTGAACAGAACCGAGTAAGAAGTGGGAGTCAAATATCAAGCCTCTTGTACTCGTACGTAAATCATAATAACGCTTCCGCGGAATATTTAAAATTGATTATTCAGCTGTGTTGGAAGTTTATTTTCATAGACTAGCGACAAGTTTGTTCGAGCAGCAGCGTTGGAATTCTGTTTCTTGAAATTAATTCTTCGCATTGAATTTGTATTTTACCCGTTCTGAATATCATCTAGTAACGAGTCTACAGGTGGTCGATCATGACTTCCAACTGAAGATCTTGAATTTGGACGATTTCCATTGTACACGAGTTCTGAAATTAAAACGAAATATAGCATTTAGAAATACAACAAAATTGAACGCTCCATTTTAAACCTTAATTCCCTACTCTTTACAAATAAACATTAACTCCTACAAAAATGGCGTTTGTCATATCGAATCAACTACATACTTAAGTGGCGCAGGATACCCGAAGGGTTTTCCATTGCTGTTATTTTCATGAGGTTCAGTCGGGGACGACAAACACTTGTCATGTTACGCAAAATCTCTGTACCTACTGATAATCTTTTGGTCACAGGTCACAGGATAAACTTTCATTGAAAGGAAGTCGTCAACATACTGCTCTTTTCATTTTGATTTTTTGGAAAAGGTATTATAAAAGTACATCTGTAGCTTCTACAGATGGCTTTTAACTCAGAATATTAGCGAAGTCTCCAGCTGTTCATTCTATAACATGCAGAACGTGATTTAATTGCAACCATATACCTTAAATTACTAAGCTTAAGAGCCTTCTTTTCGTTTCAAAATTTTGAATAATAGCATGATAAAGACTGCGGCTAAAGCAATACAATGCACGGCACATTAGGATTGACCTTCGGGACCTTGCCAGAGCATTTCCTCAGAATTCAGGTGAGTGTGACCACTCAAAATTTAGAACAAACTATTTTCGTCTTCAAATTTCTCGCATATTTTCAACTACTAATGTTAACGATGAAAAAATTTACATTTTGCATGAGTCAAAAATCCAACACAACTATCGAAAATTGATTTAACACACACACATAGTTTACACTATTCTTAAAATTCTTAGAAATATGCTCCAGCCAAAGTAATTTGGGCTTCATGCACCATTGAGTTCAAAGTTCCAGGTGTTCTCGCTTGACCTGGGCAAGGTCTCGAAAAATGTCATATACATTATCATGTAGCAGCATGGCAAATTCGTGCGAGTTTTGCCGCCTTCTTTTAAGTTACACCTTCTCGTAATTGCACCTTAAGCGAACACTGTCAACAATACTATGTAGATATAGCATGTAGCAGTTATTTGCACTGCTTCGGTATTCCATGCATCACCCAGCTCCGCAGTTTGTTTTATACTAAAATAGTTCAGAGTAAAATACCATAATTTGAAAAGAATCAGAATGTCATGTCAGGTCAGAGCATTATTCCAGTGTCACCCGTTTGGCCCACAGTTACGAAGTTTAACACGTGAAAGGTATTAGAAGGCTGACATTTAACTTGACGATATCGTAAAACAAAGAAGCTGAAGACCAGTGAATTGAATTTCATTCTGGCGTAGGAAGAATAGTATTAAATATCTTAATTTTAAAAATCTCTCATTTAAAATTCGATTCCATTTAGCATCTTCTGACTCTGACCCCACAAGTGAAGGCTAGTTTATTCTGGATTGCCAGCTTTTCAATGTCGCACCCCATATCTACCACTCTAGCTGCAGGTCGAGTAATCGACCCATCAGTTATAGATGATTGATCCGAAGTACGATATGTGGTCCGAAGTAATTACAAATCCAAGCACGAATTTCAATATATAGAGTCTAATCGTCATTATTTGTTTAATTTGATGGATGGACTTACCTCTTGACATGGGCGGAGACTGCTGACGCTGAAGTTGTTGATGTTGTTGACTAAACTTGGAGTTCGAGCTGAGGTCCTGCAGAAGGCTGTCGAGTTCACTCATGTTGCCCGCATTCCGGATTACAGGGCTCTCCGACCTGTACAACGTCTTCTGGGTCGTCGTCTCTCTCATGGCATCCCGATTGGGTCCTAGCATCTGGATAAACAGAACAGAAACTTCTTAAGTATATGGAACTTTTTACACATGTGTTTATCTTTTCTCAAGATGAGGATAGGGATGTAAATGTAAGACCAAGGGTAAACAGGACGGGCTACCCTTAAAACAGATTATTTTTTAAACAGAAGCACGCGTACGACAAAAAATGTAAGTAAGCACATAACAGAAAAAGAAAACTAGCTCAACATTTGATATAGAATACAACATTTCTTAGATCCACCCTGTAACCTCGTTAAGCAGTTAATCTTTTAGAACTCCAATGAAGCTTCATATCTATCGATCGTCGAATTCGAAAGACTCCTCTTTCCGTTGAAATATTGAGATGTCAAAAGGAATTGGAAAACCGAAATTATGATGAAAAAATGTCATCAAGAAACTCAAAATGCCAGTTCAAATACGAAATTCTGGATATACCAAAAAAACGCTATTATTGATTATCTTGCTTAACGAATTTAAAGTGGATATAGAGATCGAGATTCCAAAAACTGAATCAAAAACCTAAAAATTATTTTCGGCAGCTTGCGACCCGTTTTTTGCTATTACGGTCTGCGATTTCCATCAGTATATTTTCTGCTATGTCCATGTCCATTCGAAAATATAATGATATCGCATAAGCCCGTCTTGGCTTGAAATATGAGAAGCAGAAAGAAACTGAAAACTCTCCCTGGCTTTCCTCTCAAGCACGATCCGCGTCTAAAAATACATTTTAAGGAAGTCAGATGTTCTAAAAATCGTATAAGCCATAAGTCAGCAGAACTGAACGAACGGAGCCACAAGCCCGCCGCACACGGAAATGAGGGGTGCATGAAATCAGAGTTTAATTAAAGCAGTTACAGCGCGGCACCCTTCCAAAACTTTTCTTTCTCAAACAGAAAGCTACTAAAAATTCCTTGCTCGTCCGTTTTACTTCAGGTAGAACCAGTAATGGATCTGAAACTGGAAACTCACAGATTTCTCCACATTGTAGTCAAACGTTTCCTTCTGCTTGGCTAACGGTGAGGAAGTTCCATTGAGTGTGGAGCTGTAGCCGCTCGAGCGACTAAAACTTGTTGGTGGAGGGGTGACCGTCGTCTGGAGATCCGCAAGAAGTGCATCTGAAATCATCAAAAAACAAAGAAAAAATTAGAAACCGCTAAAACTTCGTTGTTATGCAGTTGAAGATTCTATGTGCTTAGAATACAAATTCGAAAACATTGTTAAGAACGAACATAGCTATCGAAACCCGGTAAATATTATTGATTTGTTAATTGATTAAGTATGTAAATATTAAATGCGCAAAGAATCGTAATTAATGGTGGGTGGTGGTTCATTTTCGGTCAGTGAGGCCCCCAATCAAACACCATGTAGTGGCAGAGTTTGCAAGTAAACAGGAGCAAAAAGCGCCACCTATTTATGAAGGATGAAGGAGATCGAATATAAATCAATGCAACTGACAGAGTTATATTACAAAAATGCTTAGTTTTGAGGCCTCGAGTAGTTGCGTTTTTAATGAGTGGCCTCCTTATCTACCAAGCAGGTTTTTAGAGCTTTTCAAACACGCCATAATACAATGTTCGCAAGAAGAGACCTCCTTACCTGAAAATAGCCATTGACATTCATCAGCAATAGGCGTTAGTCAAACTACCAAGCGTCGTTGAAGGATCATAATCTGGTATCTACAAAAAAACTTACCGCATTATTTTTCTTCTTCTTGATTTTATTGCTGTTCATAATCTGTTAACTGATGTTTGAAATTGGTGGCATAAATAGACACTAAAAATAAGGCTCATATTGGTACCAATTTCAAAAAGCAGGTAGCAGTAGCAGATTATGAACGGCAATAAAATCGAGAAGAGGAAAACTTATGCGGCAAATTTTTTGTAGATACCAGATTACGTATGATCCTTCAGCGACGCAAGGGTATACCACACAGCCAAGTCAAGTCAACGCTAATTCTCGGCTTATTCCACGTAACAACCTTGAAAAGTTGGTTTGGCACTTTCCTTTTACGCTAATTTTTAAACAACTTCAATATTGATTTTGCTAAAACAAATGTCTGTCCAAGTAAACCCATTTCGGAATTTGTGTGCTGATCTATTGATGCGCTTCAAATTACAGGTTTGAAATATATTGACTGGAGCATGAAACACGAGATTCTAATGAGTTTTATGCTAATGCTAATGCGTGAGTACTGAGTACGAAGTTTGGTAAGTTAGTCTCCTAATACATCATCCCCCCATCCCCACTCGTCGTTAAATCCGCAAAAAAACGTAACGTGGCCTGGCGCCCCAAAAAGTCAGCCTCATTCAGTATGATGAGCTTCTTCTACCTCGACAACACCCATGACAAAAATTCTGCTTCCATATATGCATTTAGCATGAGCGTATATAAAAGATGTACCAGTGCCATGCAGTCGGCTAATCTAAGGCTAATCTCAGATCCGCACAGGCACAGGGCAGTCAAAAAGTTCGATGTATTTTGTAATTCGTATTGTATTGTATTAGCAGTCAGCATGTCAGGCTACCACCCCGTACCTAATCAAATCAAGGTACAACTTATAAATAAATTTTTGTGCAAAAGTTAAATTTAACTAAAATTATTTCTATATATAATTTTGAAATTAAATCACAGCACGATGTTTTGAAGGAATATCGCGATTTGCGTTTCAATATCTTTAGACAGAGTTCGAAAGTTTCATAATGCCAAGCTAGGTGAAGTTTAGGAACATCCTACGAGTTTATCGGAAAAATCTGACCCAATGTTTTATTTAATAACCTAACCGTTTGAACTTAACCTTCAGAAGGCGTTACTCTCTGGGTAGACCGCTGCTGCACAACAAAGGTAAAATAGACACTAACGCTCAACGCAACAGTATTTCCTGAATTCAAAAGCTTGCTCAACCCACGCAATATTTAGTGATACTCAAAACTCAAGAACATTAGCGTAAAAACCGGTTAACCGAAGTCATCCATTTTGCCTGGCATAAGCTTTATGTTAGAGACGACACCATCATAAATTCGGTCGCTTGAAAATACAGCAACATAATTGATGACAATTCGCCGTAGAATCGTGTCAAAAGGCTTGGAAACCGGGAATAAAGTGATGCAGGTTCCACTACGTACAACAGACCGTGTCACCCGTCCGCCTAAATCCCAACATGCTATGAAACAAGATCAACGATGCTAATTACGTTCTCATCCATGTTCCTGTCGATGATGCACATTTTGCATCTGGCCTCACGTAATGTAACAGTCATTCATCCAGGGAAACAATAATAGAAGGTTCTTAAAACACCAGAAAAAAACGGACTATAAATACAAAAGTGCCTAAAGGAGAAGAAGATTTGAAAGATGAGAGACAAGAGGCAGATGCAGTAGCTTTGGAAATACACAGCTGCTTCCACCAACGGGAGACAGATCAGCAGTCTACGGATTCATCTCATCCATCCAACTAACTCTGACTAATTTTGATAGATACGAGGAAGGTTCCAAAAATGTTGTGAGTAGCCGAGTAGGAGTCTATGTAGTAGTAGATTCAAGCTTGAAAGTGAGATTTGCAATTTAATTTGCAATATATATTAAGTATATATTAATTTAAGATTTCCTAAAATGTTGATTCGTCAAAAGTTTCACGAAAACTTCAATTTAGTCTCGATTTTCATTTATTTAAGCTTGATATAATACGTAATACAATTTATGACGAAATGTTCAATTTCAAAAAGTCAAGTACTCACAAGTTTTGGACTAATTATTACTCCTGTAACTTTTATCTTCTATGCTAAAACATGTAAGGAGGTTACGCCGGAGGCTACACTTTCGGTTTTTGAAGACTACCATACCAGTGACAAAACAAATAGGAAATATGATTTTTATAAAATGCCCAGATGATCGTATATCCATCAAACTTTTGGAACTGCCCTCGTATGACAAACTGAGTTCCCAAATGTGTTCCATGTATAATTATCCAAAGCGAGGCTGAAATCCTGCCCGAGTAGCTCCAAAAAATAATTAGAATAAAAAAAAACCGTACCAGCTGAGCGCATCTTCCCGTCTTAGAAAAAAGGAGCGGAAAGCGGAATCCGTGCCAAAGAGGAACTCCCGAAACTCGTGACGAGTCTTTCACTCGAAGACAAATGTAAACTTTTAAGGACAATAATGATGTCAAGTAGCTGTGTCTGTGTTTCAGAAATTCCAACCCAATCCACAGAGTCAACCTTCACGATCACAGGACCAAAGCCTCACTGATAATCTTTTTCTGAGCAATTTCTTGAAGAAGGCACATTCCTCAAGCTGCTTCCATGTTTTCCGTCTATAATTTTGCCATAAATGTCAATGTGGTCATAAAAACTTGCTCAGGCGTCTATTTTCCCACCTAGGCACCCACACGCGGCTTGGCCCTGGAGCCCAAGATCTGTTCTGGACAGGAATTTAGGAAATCGGCTCCCAGGTGGGACCATTTGACACAGTTACGAGGAATGAGGTGTAATTGGGCATGGGAACTCCCTTCACATACATACGACGTCTTGCTCACTTCGTACATGCAATCAGAGATCAGGAGAGGCTCAGAAGATGAGAACAAGAAGGCACACTCAGGTACTTTCATCACTAGGATGACCGACAAGAGGCAACAATGGGTTGACCAGATTCGCCTACATTCACATCCACCGTTTACAGTGCTTCTCAAGACAAACCAACCAACAGTTCAACTGAAGCGAAGGAAAATAAGCATAAACATGTCACATTTTCGTGTTTTTCATTAGAATGAGACGATGCCTTTGCTTAGCAACATCAAAAATGGCATACCTTGATCGCATATGCTCAAGTAATTTCAGAGATTGACCAACTCGTCGCGACTAGCACTGAAAGCAACGTCCGCAAACAACTTCAGTCAAACCAAGCTAAGTCATTACTCCAAGGGTCCTTGCAATGCCAAAGCAAAGCATAGGCCTCAAACAATACATTTGTTTCGGTGCCCTTGAAAATCGAGTGGTTCATCTGTCACCTGCAAAATTAGATCGGAATTCGGAAGTACCCTTTACAACATATATTATAGTATAGACGCCAGTACAATACCTACAGAGCAAAACATGACATCATCCAAGATTGCTGCTCCAGGTTCGGGACCTTACACATTAAATTAACATGCGAATGAATATTCAGTTCAGATCTCTATTAAGCGATTTAGTTTCAGATTTCAGACAACGTTGACCGCAGTGCAGCAGTGCAATTCAAGGTGAATTATGTTTAACTAATTGCATCTAAGTGAATGGCGCAAAGGAGCCCGCTTAATTTCGTACAATTGACTCGAATTAGTCCTGATCAGAAACAATTGATGGCGAACATACATAAAGAACTAATTCAATTTTTTAAATACAACGACAATAACGTATTATCGTAAATTGTACGTACCAGACCAGAATTAGCATCAAAAACCTTAACGCCAAATACGTACAAATAACAACACAATAGGAAATAAATTATAGATCATGAAATATTTAGCTTCAGCTCGCAACTCAAGCCTATGTAGTTTTCTCTGTCGTCTGAGATACTAGGGCGATTCACGAGTCACTGATTATTTGGGCAAAAGATTATCTGTGCAGCGAGCAACTCTCGTGAAGAGTTCTTTTTGCCAGATTGATTATTAGAGACTTTGCTCATCTGAAATCGTGTGCGAACTTTAATAATATGGCAACATTTGAAATATGAAAATTCCCGACCTTCAGGCTCAGGACTTCAATGTACGGGAGAAGAGCAAGAGAATCAGATTTGCCCAGATAATCAGCCGATATACATGCCTCCGAGCTGCGTACATTTGCGAAGGCCTTCGCAAACTCTTCTCCCATGCTCTCCCAGCAAAAGCAAACCCAACTTGCGCAAATGATCAACTCTTCGCACATTAGCCCAAATAAGCAACTTGCCCAAATAATCAGCCGTCTCGTGAATCGCCCTACTGATTGATATATGGGATTAATGCTCAACATGAGACCGGGAACGGATTCAGATCCAATTTTACGGCATTGTTTGTAAACAGGGATCGGGTCGGGGCTCCACAATGTCTTGTCTTCGAGTCAATGCTCACCATTGCAGACTTCTTAAATATTGAAACTATCGGGTTGTTTTCAGGTAAGGAGGCCTCTCCATGCAAACTACATGGAATAAAATGCAGAAATACTGCTAAGTGACGGTTATTCATACGATATTGGCATTACAGGGCCTCACATCCGGCATCCCCATTGCCATGTTCAGTATTTAATAAAGAAGTCTGGAACTAATTCTATTGACAATGCCCCAGGGTTCAGGTTCAGATGAATTAAGCTAAATATTCGTAGCAGAGATGAAGGGCAGAGGATTAGTCCGGTCAAAATCGCACCAGTGTGAAGCGCTATAGTATAGAAGGCCAGAACCGATTACAAAACACAGCTAACACAATACAACACCTACCAAATGACAAAGACGTGGTAAAGTCGAACAAGAGATCACATATCATCTTGTCAGCCCAGACTAATAGGAGAGATACCTAATTTATTCTTCCAGATAAATTCATTTTATGGCCAGAATTTCACAATTTATGACCCAAACCTAAAGTTCCGAGAAATAAACAGAAGAGGAGAAGTGCATCCAGCCGGTTCATCTCTTACGAGGAATTCCGGAATGCCAAATCCACTGATATGCTTTTTCGTATGTATAACCGGTGAACCGGTGCTTTGTTGTATTGTACGTAGTGACAGTTTCAGAAAGTATAAAGTGATAAAAAATGTTTAAGCGAATGTCTATTAAAAGGAAAAGGAAAATGACTATATTTTTGAAAAACATATACTTTAATTATTACGCCCATATAAAACTGAATTTGACTTCTAGGTACATAGATAAGATCTCTGCGTTTATTGAAGTAGTGGTCAGTTTTGTGCCAGTTAGGAACTATTTCCGAAAATAGCTATGTTTACATAGCACAACCTTCAAACTTCTGGCAACACATGATATCAGAAATGTTACGTAAATGCTGAAACCAAAATTCGGCCTGATACACGAATGCAGAACACGAACTGCGAAACATATGGCCTGCGCTCTGCGCTCCACGCAGATCCAGGGAATTAATCTTAACCAAGTAATTAAAAACATAGTGCTTACTCAAGTAAGCATCAAATTCAAGATGCTGTTTCTGCTGACTTTGACTCCGTCGAGGAGAGTCCATAGCGGAAATACTGGTTTGACCCAAAACAGACACTGTCATTCCACTTTTTGACGAGAGACGTCAGGCGGTATTTGGGATTGAATTTCACTCCACTAAAGGAAAGAAGAGACCGCAGATTGAATCGGGTAGTTTTTGAGTAATAAATCAGGTTCGAGCTGAGGAAAGCAGTCGACAACTCCCAGTCAGTCTCGTGACACACTGATTTACACTTGCAGCACTGACTCGTGAGGACAAACCAGGATCGGATGAATGAATCCGTCTCGGGCTCATCACAGTCCTTGGTGACACCGTCGGCTCCACAACACGGAGCCTATCTTCAGATTTTGGCCTGACAATTGAACCACATTCCTCGGGTGGCCCCTTCTAATACCCAACACCTTCCCATCAACTAACTAATCTACCCTCTGTTGTACTTGAACCACTGCCAAAGTCGTGTCGGAAGTGTTCTTGCATAATATTATTAGTAGTCACTATCACTAGTGTACAACACTAAGCCAGGAGCGGATCTAGGATCTAGGGTGATGGGCAAAAACTTTTAATTGTTACATCTTTCAAAAAATCCTGTGACCAAATTTAAAGAAATGATGGAGCACCTCAAAATTAAATTCAATTGAAAATAAAACCAGTAGGAGAGTTCGAATTTGCTCAGGTTCTTGCAATTAAAAAAATCGAGCAAGTAACGATATTTTGAAGAAAGGTGCAAAACATTCATTTGACTTGAACGAAGAACGAACTATAATTTAATGCCAGGTGCCACACATTATTATTATTCAATTCCCATAAAATGATTCGCCGTCAATATTTTAACATGCTACTTAATTTGTGAAATTGGCTACAACTAAATTCCGTTGGCCTCAGGTTCTGTGTAGTCAGAGTCAGACCTTCTATGTAGTTAAGGCTTCAGAAAATATGCAAGAGGAGGAGCAACTCTTTCACCCACCCTGCACCTTCTTGAATTCTACTTCGATTTTGTCTAATTAAGCGTGGCACAAGTGCTCTTAAGCTTTGCATATTTATGCCGGCACGCACATCAAAAAGCTAAATATAAATCTCATTTGAGATTTGTGATATTGAAATGGTATTCGGCTCTCGTATTGAATAGTTAATTTAACCGTATTTTTCAAGGCGAATCCAAGCTTTGTAAATACAAAAATGTCAAACCAAGCCTACTTTTTTTAGGCAAAAGTACACGAAATGCGTCGATCCGCCACTGCCCATTGCTAAAAAACTCATAAACAAGGCTTGTGCATGTGGAAGAGCTATATGTAGCTGAAAAATGCTCTCTACCGCTTTTACCTTGAGCCGAGGCAACTGCTGGAACAACGGAGTTTCCTAGGCGTCTAGCTAGGAGCTAATAGAATCATATAACTCAACTAAGTACTATTATTATGTTCCAAAGTTCTAATCATGGGAACATAAATTCTGGTCATAGACAACCAGCATCCAGCACCATCAGCACCAGCATCCCTCTGAAAATCCAAGCCGAACGCTAGATCAAGGTTATGCCCGTCCAAGTTCATCCAAACAAGCGTGTTGGACATGGCTTGCTCTGCAATTAATTATAGACCGTGTTTATCACACTTTTCCAGATAAACCGAGATAACACCTTGGTTTTCTACATAAAAGTACATTACGTTTCGTATGCAAAGACTAGAAAGCCGGGTTTAGATTCTAGATTCTAGATCCGCTTGTAATATCCATGCTGTACCAAGCCTCAGCATTGCATTGCAGAGTACAATTATCTCATCTAATTTTCACATGAAGCACTTGTACGAGGATATACCAAGGCTGGAATGATCTAGATAAACATTTTAAATATTTTCGATTTAAAAAAAAATCTGTGGAATAAATTAATGAAATGAGTGAATGAGAGTGAACATTTATTTAAATCAAGAAATCGGATGTATGTTAGTCAAAATCAAAACAATAACGTTTAAATCATACATTCATTAAACATACATTATTTGAATTGCATCTTTTTACTTCAATATTTCTCGACCCTTGTAAATTCACAGGTACTAATTTGTCATGGTTGCCTTTTTCATATCACTAAAATAAACCTTGCACTTCACCTTCCTCAATTTCGAGCGTTAATTATCCACAAAGATTCAGGGATATACATTACTACATTCGCTGAGAATATGGTTTCATATCTTGAGCACTACAATAATGGTGTTCTTCTTCGAGCATCTTACCGCTACGGCATTAAAAAGTCAACTGGACCCAATGTTGCATTTTTTCCTCGTGCTGATTTATTTTCAATTCACAACGAGAAAACTTAAAATTGGCCTAGATTTAATATTTTCAATGTCTTCTTTGGGCAGTTTGCACATGGAACCATTCCGAAGATTCAAGGATAACCAAACAAATTGGAGTAAACGAAGCCAGCTGGAGCCTGGAGCTGAGAGAAATATTCGAGTAGAGTTTGGCTAATTTCATTTTGTTTTACCTCCTGTCACACAACATACAAGTAAGACCTCTAAAACCCTAAAAATAGAAATTGAGACCAAGCGGCAAACGACCCAGAAGGTCGAATTAGAAGCTTATTATTATGACTCCGTGCACAAGCCACAAGCCAAATATGCAAAAATGGATTTGCACGGAAACGTGCAGGAGTGGAAGGTGCGTGTACTTATCTCAATTTGCAACACCTACATAGTCCACGCAGAAGAGCCTGGCCTGAACCCATTCATTCCTTAATGATCGAGAAAATCAATGTAAGTAGCATGTAGAAAGTAAAACGTGTTTCATTATGCGTTCTGCTACTTTGAACATATTGGACTCACCACCCACCGTTTACTATCAACTCAATCAACCCACTTTGAATCCATCTTGGTGGAACGTGGATCCCACGTCCAAATTCCAGTCAGGCCTTAATTGTGGAATAATATTTCACAAAAAATAAGGCTTGTATCGCTTCATAATTGGGAAACTCCTTATTGTTATCCAACTACTACATACACGGTTTAGCTCGTGTGTCTCCATTTAAGAAGACAGATACAAATCCGACCAACACCCACGAAACACAAATCAGGAAGATAGGATTATGTTAGGGTTTGGTTGCTTAAATGCTTAGTCCACTAAATTCAATGGCAGTTCAATTAAATTATCTTTAAAAACGTTCTTTCCGTTGGCGGAAGTATCAATAGTTCGCCATTACATGATGAATTATTGGAATGCTAAAATTTGTAAGTCATTTGTAGTTTGTAGTGCAATACCAAAAACACAGGTAAACTGTTGACTGTAGCAATAACATATTAATATAATGCATACAACCCACACTACCTCTCCGAAGACGGAACTTGACCTAAAAAATATGAATTCATACAAAAAGTAGGACATCAGTCCATTACAAAGCACTGAAAATAGTACTGCGCATACCTGTCTAGCTTTTGAAACGACAAATAAAAAAGAACCTAATTAATTAAGAACGGTCAAAATTACGAGCTAATTTGCGTTAATGACCTTGTCCTGTCCTTGCGTCGGCCCTTTTGTGGCTGATGCTCAAAGTACTTTCAAGTATTCATGACAAAGTTCAGCTGTTTTGCTTTGCGTGGATTCATTTTGGTCGGGTTCGAATTTAATTTTCATTTGGAGCTGGTTCTCAAAAACTTAGAATTCGCTCCTAATCGTCTCGGCTTGGTAATTCAGTAGATGTTAAACAAAAAAAAATATTTACTAACTGAACTCTGAACCAACATTTAAATCGAGAAACGCATTTAAGTCTGCTAGTAAATCTCCACCCTCGCAATAAGCAATCTGGACCAAACACGTATGCACATGGACGAATGCACGCATTTAGTGTAGTACTTACTATATAATAAATGTGAATATGCTATGTCACGCGACACACTACTCGTGCCTTCTAGCATGGTCTATTTTGCTACAACTAGCACCACCTCGGGCGGAGTCATCTAAATTGCAGAGCCGAATAAAAATAGACAAGGCACTGTAGAGCGTTGACGACCGCCATGAACTCATGCTACCAAAGCTATGTATGTATAAACAACGCCGCATTGTTCAAACGAATGCTCAAACATTTGCATTACTGATTGAGCGTATGTATTCAGGTGTTGACAGGAATGGAATTAGAAGATTCATTGAAATGTAAATTAAATTCAGAGTGGCAAGTAGCTTCAATTTTTCAATGCCAATACCCTTCTTACCAATAAAGTACCAAAATATATATTCACAATTCACAATTCACACACAATGGAACCTCCACTAAACTGTCAACTGTCACAAGTCACAAAAGGATATTTTAATTTTATCACCGGAATTCCATCAAAAGTCATGTGTGGAGGAATGCCAGCATTATGGACTACAGTACGTAGAATGTACCATAAAAATGGAACAGAAAGTTTATTGTTTTGTTTTACGACAAGTGGCATCATGTCATAACTAAGATTAGACATGCTCACAGGAACAAGATCATAAAATCCCGACATGAGTAAATTGGAGAACGGAAAACCTTGAAAACACAACCACAATAGTTTTTAATTAACGTTCGCTTCAAAGGCGACATTCAAAGAACTTTGTTCAATGCTATCTGTATACACAAACTCCGTGGTACACGGTGAATTGAATTTTCTAAATACAATTGATAGACCTACACATTCTGCATTTAACGCACGGTTATTTCATGTAATTGCAGCTTAGAAATCCTTATTTGTATATTTCGACTTGAAATAATTTTTATTATGATTCGGTTGATAGGGACGGATATGCCTAGCAACAGCTATAAGAAATGAATAAAAATGGCACAAGTTACCACTACCACATTGAATCTAAACTTATGATTTATGTACTTAAAATCGACACTATTGCTATGGCAATTCGCAAAATATGAAATAGTGCTGATTTTCCCGTCATATTTACAAAAATTTGGAGAATGACATGAACTCAGTTTCAAATTGCTAAGAAATACGGTTAAGCACCCCTTTCAATACGTCAGTCAAGGTAAACTTATTGGTTCTTATTGACTTGTGGGCAATGGATCTCCAATTCCTGCGTCCAGCCTACCCTGCAGAATGCAGAACTCACGAAGATTGCGTGATCTGAACACGTTACGACTTACTATAGCAACAACGTAGCTTACATAGCTAGAATTTGCAAGGATAGATGACCGCGGCTCTCCCTAATTCCATTCCAAGGCCACTTCTAATGATCTCATCGATCAATCAGCTTGGATTACACCCTACATTTAGGAAACATAATGGAATCTTATAGTGATCGAGGATCGAGTGAGCTACATACGTAAATACGGTCGTACTGTACTAAACGCTTCGCCTAAAAGCTCAACTAATCGCATCTTTGAGTTCACAGAGTAGTAAAAGCAACGGAAACTAGTCCGTCCGTCCTCCGGCCAGATCCAATTTCACGCAGTCACTTCAAATTTACTCTTGCATTATTCGCACTTGCGAAATTGAGAACCATTCCGCTCGACAAAGCCAATCTATTCTGCAAATTGTTCCAATCAAATTAAGTGGAGAATTAATTAGAAAGCTAAAGTCCAAGTACACGAAAAATGCTAATGCTTCGTTTCACGGTGATATGCCACGTGTCCCGTACGTATTTTCATTCCGCCTTTAATCTTGTAGAAAGCTTCCAAGTCGCATGGCTTTAGTAGCGATTGACGCTTTGCATAGAAACTTTCATCACAACTGGGCAAATTAGAAGGGAAAGCCGTACAAGTTAGATTTACACAATGAAAATCGGTAAATAATTATATTGAAATACAAAAAGTTCCACTACATTCTCTAAATACCGAGGACAAATGAAAAGCTACTCAAACTTTAATTTAAGTACTTACTATTTTTATTCTGAACTACACCGCCTAATGCTAAGTGAAATCTGGAACCTGCATTCTAAATTTGAAAGATTTGAAAAAAGAAGTAAAGAGAAGTATTGATGAAATATACAAAATTGGTATGGTTTCCTTTGCCTTTTTATGTCTACTATTTACAGCACAATAATTTTGACGAGTCGAAAAATTCCAGAATCTAGAGTAGCACGATTTCTGCTAGAATTTCGCCAAAATTGCAATTCCAAAAAATTATTTCAACCTAGGAATGCAATGCAGTGCCAAATACAATTTAAAACAAAACGGTGAATGTGAATACAGTTATTTACTATCGATATGTGTTAAAATTACTAAGTAAGTGATATTGTACTATTTCACCAATCACATTTAATTCAATATCCTATGGCCAGTTATCACTGTGACTGATGCCTAAGGTCAAGGTCATTCCATATTTGTTGGTTATAATAATTATTGTCTTTATTGTTTCTTTGAGGCTTTCGCCTATAGAACGACATTCACATTAATACTTGTTCAAGTTTTTTTTTTTGTAACCTGATCCTGACTTGGCATGAGTCAGCTTAGAATCATTCACGCTTAACCGTAATTACGTACATACTAACATGAGGACTTATTCTATCTTACACTACGTTCTCTTACTCGCTAAGCTTAACTAAGAAGCTTCAGCAATCAAAAGTACAAGTACACAGACATCCCCCGCTGGAAGGTGAGGTTTGTTGGTTTGAAAACACAGTAGGGCAACTTTAGTTAGGTTAGGTTAAGTTAAACACTATTCATTCATTGGACAATACAGATCCGCTGTTGTACAAGCTGTCCCACCGGTGGTGCACCATTCCAGGCCCAACTATGCCTAAAATTCTGTGATCTGAGATTGTGATTCCTCTGAAATTTCAAATAAAACTAAAATTGGAAAATGAATCTAGCAAATTTCGAAACTGCGGAAGCAAAATAATGACAATCCTTGTAACAAGAGCGACACATAATCTCCCGACCGAACACCTAACAACGTGAGTTCTGTGCAAGATGCGACGAGCGACTTAAGCAGGAAAAGAAGCTAAAAAATCGTCTCCGCCTGTCAGGACTAACATCCAAGTAATTACTCAACCCACACCTTCATCTCTCATCTACGCACGGTAAATGAGCCAGAAAAAAAGTGAAAATCTATTAGGGAAAACTAAAACTTGTCGTCTGTCTGTCTCAGCAGGAGTAAGATTATGTAGCAACCATCAGAAACAGCATCCGTGCCACAGCTAAAGCTAAATCGTCCAAATTCAACACGCTTCCATAGATAGCAGTAAAACTACAGTATTTTAAGGTACTGCATTCCTTGAATACCATTTCCTTTAGAAAAGAATCTAATCTTCTATGGTAACATCCATTCGTAAGTGTATCACATAATCCTCAGAGTATTAGGGCTAAAATCTAGCAATATATTTATCTTTGAGTCGAGTTTGTTTCAATGCCTTCTAGCTAGGATTCTACGACAATTGTACGAGTCGCAGGAAGTACGCTTCAACCATATACGGTTTCGAGTTTTGTAGGCAAATTCGGTCGGTGAGACATAAACTTGTTGTTAGAAGCTTTATTACAGAATTAACAGGTCTAGTTGATCAAAATTTTAGTTCTCGTTACATTACATATGATTTATTTAAAGGCGTCAAATTTGACCAAAATCAAGTACGCACAGATGAAAATCGTGACTCAAGTCAAAGGCTATTAAAATAATCACTTTTGTTTATAAAATTCACTCGAATAATAAGTTCGAAAAGCAGACTAAATGTCGGAACCCTGCCTAATGTTTTATGACTTAAGACAAAATCAGTTTAGCATAGCACACACACACATCTATACATGGCTCCAAAGTATTTGAATCTATTCATCATTATTCAAAACAGAAACGTCGTAGGAAATGTTGCATAAACATTAAACATCTCCCAAATGTAATCAAATCGGATTTCCCGAGATTTCAGCAGAACTGCCTTAATTCCCTGCTATTTTATTATTCACATTTGGCTGAATACGAGAGCGTTGTTGTTGACTGCAGTGAGTGCTAATGTGTGCGATTTCGACAAGGTCATCTGATATCTGATCTTTAACTCATGTGAAGATGCTGGTGTAGTAGTTTGCTTGCATTCAAACAGGGGGGAGCATAAACGGGCAACAAAGTTGCCCTACTGCCCTACTGCCTTTCTGCCATATTGCCCTATTTGGAATGTCGAGCCCTACTGCCCTACCGCCCTATTGCCCTATTTGGGATGTCGAGCCCTACAGCCCTATTGCCCTACAGCC
>JAQFYU010000100.1:0-35922 GCA_034694905.1 Ceratophysella granulata | reverse complement strand
GCAGCTAGTGTTCTTGCGACAATCCCCCCATCCGCCCAATTCAACGAAATATTCAATTTATAGATCTACTATTTATTAGTTTGTAACCTTTCTTTCCGTGGAAGTCTGAATAGAGAATTAGCAGCAACAAAAAAAAAAATTACATTATATTATTGAAATAAATAGGTCAAGCAGGTTCAACGTACCATTTGGACACTCGAAAATACATTCTTCATCTACGGTGGCATCCAGAAATTCTTCCACATTTCGAATACTCTTTCCTAACTGCTCAATTCCCGCAGTAATGTTCCGAATCACATTTCCAACTTCACCTACATATCCTCGAAAAGTCTCAAAAATTCCTGGTCCTTGAACACTTGTCACGCTTGGACAAATAACGGAGTATAGGAATACGATCCCGATGAACACCTGACTCGGTTTCATGATACAAAAATGTTACCCTATTTAACTAAAGCTATTTAGAAATCTCTGTCATTAATTTAACATACCGTCTTAGAATGATCTGATCACGTTCCTATGTATACTCATCCCTGTTATCTTTTTAAGAAGTTACAAATTATCACGTCAAGAGAAATGTATACGTGTACGTGTACGTGTAGCGTATTTACAGAATAAACATGAGACTTTGAATTTGAAAGTATGTATGTGTAGAAAAAGAAGTGAAATCCGTTTTACCGCGGAATGATCTCGATGAGAAGCTTGCATCTGCTCGGTGGGTAATGAAAATGAAATGCTGTGCTCGAGTAAATTATATTACAATAACAAAACATTGTATTTCAAGATAGGTAGTTGTAAATCTGAGGAACAAATTTATAAGAAAATTAGTTAGAAAAGTTGCATATAATTATGAAACGAAGGAAAATATTTCGTTGTGTGCAAGTAACTAGTAACTACTAATCTACGACAGAAATATTTTCCTCTACTATGTACTACAATCATCACCAGAACTAGTAGTCAGGTCAGGATATCAATGGTAATTTCCTTGGTCATACTTTATAATTTTCAATAGAAAGAAGTGATTCTCTCTTATTGATTACGTTAATATTTAATATTTAATTGAATTGAGACCAGGAAAGATAATTTTAATTCACTCCGAAATCCAACAGCCACTATTATTAGTCGAAATCTATATCCGACTCAGAATACCGGGGCTTTTTCATAGCAGCTTTCCGATTTTTCTCAGCATTCGCCTTCCTCTCAGCAACGGTCGAAGTATGAGCCCGGATTACTAAAAAATTGAAACATAACTGTAGTACAGATGGGGGGTTGTTAAATAAAGTAATTGAATTAATTTACCTTCTTCATAGTACAAGAATATTTCCTCTCCAGCCTCGATGTTCCGACTGGCGTAAATTCCAATTCGATGATCCGTGTTAACTTTCATTATTTTAAACATAGTATTCGGTGTACTTGAATGATTGGCAAATCGGATTTTGCTCCCCTTATAGGTGGCATCGATGGCGTACTCTGAAATTCGATGGATTGCATAGCGTAAGATCAAGGAAACAAAGATCATAAACATGTTTCAACAAATCCAAAAAAATGCTATACCATTATTGAGGTCGAATAAATATGTGTGTAAACGAGCAATGTATTCGAGTGCTCGTCGGTCTGCTTCGTCTGCAGTAATCAGTTCGCCGACATATTCTGAAACCAACTCATTCTTGGTAATGCGTTCACCAGCGAAGATTCCCCAGCCGCCGTTGGGAACATCGGACTTTGCTAATTTCAACTTCTTTTCTATTCAGATTACACGAGAGGTGTTGTAATTAGATTCAAATTCAGACGACCAGGGGACCAAGCGCTGAAGGTTGAGTGCATAGATGCAGTTGAAAATCTTACTCATCATTCTTTGAATCGGTACATTCTTGCACTTGACCTTCGTGATATCAGGCTCTGAAGATCCGCAGGAGAAACAGAGGTCAGGGTCACATTCCCTCCCGGCTGCGTAACAAGGACAGGATTTTCTATCGCAAGTAGATTCACATCGACAACCAAGAATTCGATGTTTACCTACGAAAATTGACGTATAATGAAGCCAAGGATTTTGTTTTCGAACTTGTTACTTGTGGCAACTTGTGACTTACAATCAGCGGCACAGGCACAATATTTTTCACACGGAGTCTTGGCTTCCCTGCAGGAGCAGCTTTCACACTCGCCACAGGGGATACCAGGGTGTCCACACGGTTTGTATACCAGCCTCGCCCTTTCAGTCAGAGCTTCAGCATTGAGATTTCCCCAAACGACGCCTACCCTTTGACTTCTCGTACCAGTATAAACACTTCGTTTGGATTTGCGCAATTTGGCAATATACGAGGTAACCGCGCTCATGGAAGGCACATAGGCCTTGGGATCGTCCTTGAGCGATAGTTGATACACCTAGCGAAAATAAAGACTTTTAAATGACATGTAATGTGGATGGCGAATTCAAGATGACCGAAGCATACCTCATTGCAACTCTTCATCATAATTTTGGCAATGGCGCAGATGTTTCCAGGATAAACATTCTTGAGAGCTCGGAACGTTGTCTCATCAGACGGTTTCCAACTTTCAATGTTCTGGGAACCTTTGCTTTTGCTTGACCTTGAGCCAGGTTCCGATTTGCTAATCCAATGGCAAGCCGGACCACAAGCCTCTTGCGGGAGAAGCCAATTTCCTTTTTTCGCAATAAAGTCTGCACTGATGAAGTCCTCTCTGTCGTCTACACAATATTTATCTCAATGTATTTTAGAGACTTCAAACCCATTGAGCTCATTCTCAACTATTACACTTACGGTGAACCAAACAATCGTAGATTAGGCACCGACGACAGAATAGTTTTGAGAAAGTACAGAGAGCTGTATCTCGGGCCTGAGACTCTGTATGAACCGAATCGTCGTCAATATTCGGAACAAGCTCCATTACTGGAACTTTCTTCAATGCAAGAAGATTGGCATATCTATTTTTTTTAAATAAATTATTTCTCAATCTTAAATATATTTATAAATCCTAAAAATATAATTTCTTGTGTATACTTCTATAAGGAGGTAATACCTTTCTTTTATGTCTTCAACAGTGCCTTCCTCGGGAGAGATTTGGTTTAGGGCCTTGAAAATTTCCTCTGGGATGACATAATTCATAGAACACATTTTTGTAATAATTACATTGTCTTCCAATATTCACGTGTTGTTGCACGAGATACCAAAATAAATTATAATTTATATTTTTAGCGAATATTATGTACCTTCATTGTCGATGAATTCAATACACTTCTGAATTGTGAGAAAGAAAGTCCGGTTTTGCTCTTCGGAATATTGAGGAATGTTTACTCGCTCTGCAAAGTCCTCTTCTAAATCTTTAATTAATTTCGTTTCCGCGCTAAAAACATCATTATCAAAATATGGAATGTTGAGAGGCTCATATGCGTTTGGGGCTGGATCTCGAAAGTTCCTTGGAATTGAAGTCCATGTTGTCATTGGTTGCAATGGTTCCACTGCTGGCATCATTATGTGTATAACTGGACAGGCACTGATGGTCCATCCGAATTCTGTAAAACGAAAATAATTTTCAGTTCTCCGGACGGACATGAGGGTTATTGTGGGTGGACATACTCTTCGCTCAAGCGCGTGCGCATGATTTTTTCGAATGCACTAAAGTACAATCAGGTCAAGAAGGTACTAGTTCTCTGATCGAAATAACACCATAAACTACATAGTAGTCAATGGCGCTTGCCGTTATGCATGAAGCCATTGATGTTTTTCTTGATAAACCCATGCTCTTGATGATGTGATGGGCGCGTTATGAAGAAACGAGGTGTTGTATCCCCGTACCCTGAGCAGTCCCAGTGGAGAATGTTTCTCTTGACTTGGGCGAGGAACTTGACTGCGATGTCGATGGTGCCTTCTTATTGAGAGGCGATTCAACATCCATATTGAACGACGATCTTGTCGGTGTCGCTGTTGGTGACCCAATCTGTGTCGGCACGGTCCCCTGCGTCTTTGACTCAGCGTCAAGGAGTTCACCTTGAAGTAGAATGTCGATGTTCATGTTGTGACCACATACTTGTCAAAATGCCCAGATACGAAAATATAGTTTATAATTTAGCCAAAACGTTACAATCTCTTACCGATAGCCTTCTTCTTTTTCATCTTATTTTTGGCCCAAAGAGCTAAAATTTCATTCCGGGATTCTGTCTTGTGGAGTCGTTTCATCTCATCTGAAACATCTGCTACAATTTCGACTATGCAGGAATTGTCTGTGTAAACATCAAGGAAGCATAGTTTCATTAGTAGTATAACACAAAGCAAAACACAATCGAAATTTAACATTAATCCAATTTTTATGATGTAACATGCATTACCCATTATTACAGAGACTTCCTTTGTCGTAGCCGTGATTGTACCCTTCACCTTCACCTTTCGAAACTTGGCAAAACGTCCAATAAGTACTTGGTCTGCGATATCAGATATACAATATATGGAAGGTCAACGGTTCTTCTGGTGATCGGATTACGTGTCTGAAAAGTCACATGGACTTTATATTAGCAGGGGTCTTGGGTCTTTCAAAAATTTAAGTCCAGATATATGATTTATGCCCTAACAAAACAACACAAAACACCAAAGCAAACACAGTAGTGTCAGGTACCACGTACGTTACGTACGTGTAACGTGCTATTTGAAATATTTAAGTACTTACACAGCACAGCACACAACAGCCAGCACCCTTTTTGAACGTGAATCTTGAACCTGTGACCTGCAGTTATCGGCAGATGGATGGATGATGTGACCTATGACCTATGACGTGACCGTTGCAGTTCGCACTTCGCACTCGACACCGACCTTCGAAGACATACAGAAACGGACGGAAGACGGGAAGAGTAGACAGAAGAGGCAGAGACCACGCATGCACCACGCCACTCAGCGACTTCGTCCGCCAAACTTCTAGAACATTGGCGCTGCTAAAACCATAGCAGGCAGCAGCAGCAGCCAGCAACAGCGCCTCACCTGTTGTGTCGTTGTGTGTTGTGGCGTGTATTGTGCTTTGTGCTGTGTCTGTGCGGTGCGGTGGTGGCTGATGTTGTTGTGCGATGATCGATGCTACGGAATACGCATACGCATACGCATGGTGCAAATGCATGCAACTGCAGCAAAGCATTTTAATCGTTAAGAATTCCAAAGCCTCAGCAGATGATATGATAATGAACTGTGGAGATAAACAGGAATCACAGGACAGCAAGAATGCCTGACCCAGGAATTCATTCAATAAAAATTACAATCCTAATATTTATAATGACCTACAGCTACAGCCAATTATTTGCATTCTAAATTGAGAGTGACAAATTGATTTGACCATGCTGGATTAATGTTATTCCACTAATGTTAATGTTCAGCGCTTTGTTGTATAATGAGCATCAGCATAAACCCGAACCCCTTTTTTTTTGAAGATTCTCTCAATTTATGTGAAAAGCATTTGCAAACAGCGTAAATCGATTATCGATGATGCAAGACAAAGTAGTTTGTAATTGTAACAACGGCGTGATTTGTCGGAAATATGATCATGACCAGGAATTAGGAATTCCTTGAAATTCCTTACGACTTTAATTAATTAGATATATCGAAGGCTCATGTTACCGACCGTGAACGATGTCAGATCAGATCTACATTATGTCAAATAATTTACTGGAGCTCACACTTCTAATTTCATAATGAATTATGAAATTTTTAATCTATGGTTCCTCCGAAAAGATCATTTTGTTGATGAGACCCGATTTAATAAAAAGTACACTGATTATGAATTATCTTTTGAAGTTTTCATTTGAAGCGCTGAAGAAAATTAGCAGTCATTTCCACGTCAGACATCGACCAGTCCACTTCTACATAATTACACCTTCCAAGGTTTCATCCGGTCACGGAACATCCGCAGCTCCGCCCTAGAACTAAACTTAGGGAACTCAGTGCATGTGTAAATAAGGCTTTCTTTGTAAAGTAAAGCTTAGCTTGTTCTACTTTCTCAATCTTTGCTGATTCAAGTTTCTAAGTTCAACAATGCCGAAGCAACCAGGACGCCCTGCAGCAGCTCCAAATCCAAAACTTAGACGAGGACGCAGTGCAGGTCCACCTTCTCCCATTCCCATTCCTGAGAAGAAGAAAAGGGTTGTGCCAAAACCAACAGGTAAAAAAATTAATTAAAATAATATTAAATCCAAAAAATCTTGATTTAGATCAATTCAAATTGCACATCTTTAGCGAGTGGACGCATTTTTTCATTCCTTTAAAGGTTTGTATGTACAGTGTTGATTGTTGATATGTATGTAGCATGTAGCTTCCAATATTTTCAATCTGCCAATTTTACTTATCATTAAAATGATCAAATTGACCGTAAATTCCACATAATACCTATTTTTGGAAAAACAAAAACACTTATTAGTGTTACTGCATATTTGTATACATTGTGTTATGCGAATTTTGATGCGTATTTTTTATTTGTTGAACTCAATTATCCTCATTTCTCGTTTTCGAATAAATTACCTCAACGGATATAAGTACAAAAATTTCGCACATTGTTCAGCTTTAATTCACAATATCTTGTTATGCAATTTCAAAAACGGTTGCGGCTTGATCTATATCAAGATGTGTTTCAACAAACTATTCGTATTTTTCTAGTAAAACACAGCTTTTTTGATGAATATTGCTGTTCATATGTAGCACTCATATTTTATTGCATTTTTAATACATACGAGTCTTTCCTAACACGCCTATATTTTAAAAATTATCAGTGAATGAGCCTCGAGCCACTACTGTAGCTGAAGATCAAGGAGGGCCAAATTCAGGAGTGACAGGTCGTGGCGCAATCGCAAGAGCCACTCGAAACATTGAACGCTCACGTTCACCTGTGCTTAGACTTCATCGTATCGAAGACGCTCCGGAATTTCGACGCTATTTGCCGACATTGGTAAGTGACATTTATTTTTAAAACAAATGACTATACAAGAATCATAATCGTAGATTAGGTTGTGTTCGGTGCTCCATCAGGTCCAATTTACGCGGTATTGATTTTCTATTCTTCAATTCAATAGGCAATGGCACCAGCAACTGCAATCCAGCCAAAACTGCAAAAGGTGAACAAGCGTAAATCGACAACTCCGCGTAAACATGAATCCAAAACACCCAAACCCAACGAAGAATCACCACCGGATGCACCGAACGAATCACACGGCCAAATCTCAGTGTACCATCCAGGACCCAATTCCAGAGCTATTCCGCTTCCTAATCCAGAATTGGAAATTCAACGTGAATTTACAGTCCTGGAAAGATCACTGAAGATAGTCCCAAAGCTCCATCGAGATCGAGAGCTCAATCGCCGCACTAATGCTTTGTTCTTGGAAAGTAAACAAGAAAATGATAAGCAGAAGCAATCTTTGAAACGGATCAAGGCATACATTCGTTCTTGTTCAAATTGCTTCAGAAGAATTCCGAGAGTACATAGAGCAATTGAATATTCAAATGAAGAGACTTCGGGTCCATCCGAAAACGACGATGAAGATGGTAATTCTGGAGCAGTTGCTATCGATCAGATGATCTTGACTTCTGGAGTGGCTCAAATGTTGACTTCTCAAATTGATGAAAGTTCTGAGTCAAGAGATGCAGAAATTTTCGAACCAGAAGTCACACAAACTTCAGGCTCTAAGGATTTTTCCGAATCCGAATCACCAGAAATTCTAGATTCTGAATCTTCAGCGATTGCAGAATCCGGGGATGAATTTTCCGAACCGGAAGCCACAGAATTTTCAGAGTCCGAGGATGAAGAAATTTTCGAACCCGAATCTGAAGCCGCAGATATTCCAGAAACCGAATCTGTCGACTTTGACGAACCCAAATCTGCAGAAATTGAAGAAACAGAAATTCCAGATGTTGCAGAATTGAACGGTAAGCTTTCTTATAATTATAACATTAAGCATTAACTCTGAAACAAAAATCATTATGATGACAATGACGCATGAAATTGTGGTTTCAGAGTTCCAATCGGTTGACCCGATGTCCAACACAAGCGCTGTCTCCGATCCCACGGAAATCGGTACAGTTTCTGGAAATCCGAATCTGAAGAACTTCCAGAATCTGAAGCTCTAGACATGGCCGAACCTGAGTTTGGAGAAATTAGCGAAATTCCTGGCCAAGAATTTACCGAAATCTCCAATCATACAGAGTTCGATGGTAAATTAATCTAATTCTGACACGGAGAACGCTTTAAATTCGTCTTGTGTTTTTATTGACCATGGAACTTTTACAGAAGGAACCATGCTGCATGGTCAGAATGACAATAGCACCGAAGCAACTGAAACTGCACCGGAAACTTCCAATTCTATCAGTACCATCGTTGAAGCCCGTGGAAGCACTCAAGCTGTGACTAATCGTCGCATTTCCGCAATTATCCAGGAATTTAAAACCATTCAAAACACGCCAGAATTTCGTCATGCCTTACCTTCTCCACCGCATGCTACAGGTTGGTTGACCTTCAAATTCAAAGGAAACCCATTGTCCAGCCATTTCTGGATTTTAAAAACCGGGTTTATATTCTAATTTTCTAATTATCGTATTGGTTAAATGATAATATTTTTTCCAGGGCAAGGATCGAATCACACCTTGAACGATTGGCTGACGGATGCCGAAATGAAGAACTTGAGTGTCATAAACCAGAACTTGATTCATGCTGCAGAGAGTGTTCGCTTCATCAAGTTAAACACTCAGGAAAGTGACAAAACCGGTAACTTGGCGGACATTCGTCACAAACAGGTTCAACAAATGCTTCAACAAGCGAGATGCATTGCATTGCCAACTAGCTACATTGAAGCTAACCATCGTCAGCGTCTTCTCACAATGAAGATGGAGTCTCCGTCCGACGATGAAGAGCCGAACAATTCTGAACGAGGAATCTAATCGAATCTTCACGTCGGATTCAATTTTTGAAAAAGTGTTGAGAAGCTGGAACTTTTACATAAACCCAGTTTGTTTAATAAATTCTATCATATTTTAATCGTATCCACAATTAATACGTGTTGTTTTATTGAACATGCCATCAAATAATTTGAAACATGTTTCATTCTGCAATGCAATCGGTATATGAAGTATTCAGTAGGTACGACTTACCAATTCAGGTTCGATCAGAATAATTCTGGGTTTACATGTATTTTTGTATTGTAAGCAAAAGCACAGGTTTAAATATTTTAAATGTTATTTACACTTTAATTGTTCTAAAATTGAATAATGCTTGTAGAAACCGAAAGTTGCCTATTGTTTCATTGGTGAATTGAAGTTGACTTTCATGCATTCTGACAAGACATTCGAAATTCTAGCTTCTCCATTCTGTTGAATTTAAAGCAAATGCATAAGCTCTGTTAGGAGCTTTTCAGAAAGAGACGTAAATCTTTAGGATTATTGTAATCAACATATTGCTAAAAGACCTTTCTTGGTAGATTAGAAATTAATGTAATCAACCAGTCTGCCTAGTTTTGTGAATATTAAGAATTCGTTTTCAATGGCTTATCGAGACCAAGTATTTCTGCTCAGCCTATTCCTTGGAATCCTATTCATTGGGTCCACATATTCCGAATTCCGATTCTGTCTAAATGGTCCGCAAAAGATTTTGGAAGAAGATTGTGCCGGAGGTCTTCTGTTAAACAAGCCTATTGATTCTCCATGTATAATCATGGCCAGAAGGGACAAGATAAAGCTACACAAGTAAGGCTTATTGAGTTCATTTCAATAAGCTTACGGTCAATTGTCCTAGAATCAGTTGAATATGGTTCAATTCGGAATATATGATTTTGACGTGAGGGCATGTTTCATGTTTGGAATACACAAATTCCGTTGAATTACCAATTTCTTGCGTCTAGGGCATCACTGAATTCATCACTCTGTGGAATTAATGGAGATTCTTCGGCTATCGAGTCAACCAGGACGGATACTGAAGAAACTTTGGCCAAGGAAGGTGAAACCTCGGTCAGTTAACAGAATTGTAAAATATTGATCCCCCGCTGTGTGAACTACTATTTGAATTATATTTTAATAAACTTTGACCCTTGCAGTTTCAGTACGTTCTGTTCGAAGTTGATGCGCAATCGGATGCAGAAGCAGCTACAAGCAGTCTTACAGGGATAACCAGTAAGTGATTTTAACCGTTGACCTTGACCACTACGCACAATTGGCCCAGCGCGTCCTCTAGTCAATTGAATTTGGCCAAATGCAGTGAACAGACAGACAAGCAGACAGACCAAACGGTTACGGTTATAATTTCGTGTGCAATATTCTCTTGACCAAAGTATTTCCGAGTTTTGACCGTTGACCATAAATTACCACAGTTCTGTATTCATCCGTCGTTAAAGCTTGTTGTCAATTCTAACGTCTGTCAATCCAGAAATGGGTATAATTTTGGAATATTTCCAGTTCTAGACAAAGAAAATTGTATGAAAGAATGTCTCAAAGACTGGATTGACCCATCACAGGATTTGGATGAAGAACCTGAGTACGACTTTGGAATTCCAGGCGCACCGGCTGAAACGGTCAAGGAACAGACCCAGCTCACCCAAGACCTCTTCACCTATATGAACTTTGACTATGATACAGCCAGTAACCTGAGAGATTTGAATATTTTCAACGTACTCCGAGAAGCGTTAAACGTTTTGGAAAAACACTGTCGGCCACCATACGTTGACCCAATCTTCATCAGTCATATTTTTGCTGCATTTCGTTATGTGGTCATTAAAACGGAAGCCCGGACGAAAATTAATGATTTAGGCACGAGAGAACACAGTTTGATTGTGGATTCACTCCGGAAATGCAAAGATAATCCAATGAAGTTCTTTATTAACGGTTCAACATGTGGAGATTCGTCTAGGGTATTAGTCTTTGTTTTCAGAATTTTGGAATTCCTGATTTTTAGAAACGCTAATTGGTAATTGCTATTTTCAGATTCGGACAATAGACAATCTGTCTTACCGACGGGATGGCAAGGCTTGGCGTTGGGGAAAGTTTGATATTATGATCGAGGTAAGAAAATTGCAATATTGAAATTACCAAAATTTCTAAAATGGCGTTTCACCATTTCAGGCTGCGTGGAGTGCAATTGAATTTGTTCACGGTTACTGTTTCAAAGAATATTCTACAGACTTAAGCTTTCAGCATCTTTTGATCAAAGCCATGGATGCACTTTTCTCAAATAAAGTGCAAATGCGATGGTAATCCCTTATAAAACTTAAATCATTCGTCCAAGCTCCAATGTTTCAATTATAAAATCCAAGTAATTTGGATTTTCAGGATGTACCCAACAAAATTGAAGGACGATGCTTACTGGGAGAACATGGTCGGAATCAAGGATGCTAATTTGACCATGAGAAATATTGACTTTTGTGTCCAGGGAAGTCGTCCATTAAGTCCGTACAACGATCGTCTGGGCCGTCCGTTTGAAAGACAGCCGTGAGTTACAGATGCAAGTAAACATTCTGCTAAATTCTTGGTTTTTATATTTAAAGTATATTTTGTTTAATTTGATTCAACAGAGGAACATATACACCAGCTGCACCTACTGCCGTTGACACTCCCAAGGCGGGATGGCCAAACGACAATTTAGACGAGTACTGGACCAAGTATGAAGCCAAAGGTGGAATTCGGAGTGCTATTCTACCCTACGGGTATTGTGGATCTAGCACGGCGGATTTGAGTTCTAGGCTTGAGAAAACATTGCAAAATTGTCCTAAGGATCCTACTGATATTGAAGATGAGGACGAGTATTATTAAATGTAATAAATTGATTGCTTTCCATGAGTCGCGGAGTTCTTTTTAATTATAATTGATGAATTGTACAATTGTCTATGTAGCATGTTGCAGTTGCATGTCTGCATTTGCGAATCCTAATGAACATGTTTGCTATTGTTTGATTTCACTTTCAAAATAAAACTCGTGTTACATTCTAAATTCCATTCAATTTTTAAATTGGAATGCAGAATTATCAAAGTCAATAATTTTTACCCAAGATCGATCTGGAGAAACTTCGATGGATGCTGGAATCTGAAATGGCACATCTGTCGGTTTTTGATTTTATAAGAAGGTTTTACTATCTTGCTTTTAATATTTTTGATGACTAATCGCAGGTCCCCAGGAATACCAGAATTTTACGTATTTCCCTGGAACTTCCAATTAAATAATGTGTGTAGAAAGTTGACAGGCATGAAAATACTTGACTCGGGCCTTGCCCCATGCACTGTTGAGTTTAGAACAAACATCACTAATGCTTGAATTTTAAAGTGTCAATGTCACTGATAAAATTCCGTATCTTTAAGCCTTACGTGACAACTGACAACGATAAGGCAAGTACCTCAATTTCAGCTGACAATTCGCCTTTATATTCCAGTTTCGTTTTTGCACGCAAGTTCAGCTTAAAGCAGTCATATTTTCAATTCAACTGTGTGAATTCTTTTTCAAGATGAAACTCGTCATATTATTAACCGTTTTTGGAACGGCGTTTGGTGAGTTCTAAAATTATTTTGCGAATATCTGAAATCCGAATTTTAATCGATTTAGCTAACGGTAACAAATTCAATTTTCTATCACCTCACATCAGCATTGCCAACTGAAAATAGTAAGATCATTGGGCCACCGCGTAATCCGCCGATGCTTCCAAAGAAATCAGTTCCCATTACGCCGCTTATCGTTGGCGGAGAGGATAGTGCCGAAGGAGAATTTCCCTACCAAATCTCTTTACAAATGAAACCAATTTTTGGTGAAAAATATCATATTTGCGGTGGAATCGTCTTGGACGAAACTCACGTTATTACGGCTGCTCACTGTGTCAAGGTACGCCAGTCACGTTTAACACTAAATCTGAACGGTCAATCAATTGATATGAACGTTTACGATCCACTTTATGTTCAAAATTTTAGGGCCAAACTGTGTCAACCCTAGAAGTTGTGGCCGGAGCCCAAAACCAGAAGATTGAGGAGGATTCACAGCAGAGACTCAAGGTCAAAACCTACGTCCTTCATCCTGCATATGATCAGTACGTGCAAAAATTCGAAATTCATTAGTAATGAATTGTATTTGCCACAAAATGTTGCCAATTGACAATTTTATGGATACAGAGACACAATTAGCCACGACTACGCAGTTGTAACGCTATTGGCTCCGCTGGTCTTCAATGCTCGAGTGCAACCTTTGACCCTTGCTGCAGCTGGAATTGAACCTTCCGGAGAGTGCATTAGCACTGGTTGGGGTAATGCTAATCCAACGGGAGAGCTTCCAGGTATGTCAACTTGCTTCAAATCGTGATTCAATTCGAAATGTACAATTTTAAACATATTTTTTTAAAAAAACAGCCATTGTACCCGACGCTCTTCAAAAAGTGAACCTGGGAATCTTGGACCGAGAGGTTTGTGCCTATAGCTACGTCGGAGTGAACCCAGTTGACCAAACTATGATTTGTGCTTCGGGAAATGGCGTCGTTGGAACTTGCACAGGTGACTACGGAGGTCCGTTGACCTGTACGGATGAAGCAGGAAGAGCCTATTTAGCTGGTATCAGTTCCTGGGGTATGCAACCTTGCGGTCAGGCAAGATTTCCTAATGTCTTCAGCAATGTTGCATTTGCAAGGGACTGGATACTGGAAGTTGCTGCCAAAAAATAAAAATAAACAGCGCAATTTGTGAATTAAATATTTACAGCGCGTTCGATGTCAATGAACATAGACCATTGAGCCATGTACCATGCCATAAACATTTTATTTCAATTTCAATGAATCATTAGTTGTTTTTGCACCTCCGAAGTGGGTAAACATGTCTTTTGATTTCGAATATTATTTGTTAATTGCTACTGTTCCATAAATTGACCTTTACCAACCAAGGGCACTAAATCGAATTGGCCACGCCGTCATTCGACAATAGCAGGGAGTTTTCCATAATTTTTTATAAATTCGGGCACTGTGACCTAACTATTTACAGACAGGGTTCCATCAATAAAATTCTCTTTACATAAGGTCATCCTGATTTCTTTGACTAATTCACACAAAATTAGGTAAAATTGGTATAATATTCATGTATGAATATGACTAACTGACTCATTTCACTACAATTTCGTAGTTTTCATATAACTTCAACTTACTTTTACTTTCACAGCTTCAATTTAGTCCAATTTTGAGAGAACTAGGTGCATTGATTGTTGTAAATTGTAATGTAACCTAAATTAAATACAAACTTTTCATTTGAGTACAATTGGCCAATTCGCCGTGATCAGCTCAGCCGAGTTTTGAACTTTGAGTAAAATAATTTACGATAGAACAGGCTTTGAAGGAAATAAAATTCTAAAATAAAATTAGAGGACAGTTTGTGAAGGAAATACTGATACTTGAAAGAATATTGATGCGAAAACACATGAGTTACATTATAAATTAGAACTAGCTCGTAACTAAAAACTACATAAAGAATCTCGTCACTAGTTTCTTTGGACTTCCGTTAGACTTCTTTTAAAAACACACATTTCTTCAAATATAGTTACTCTACATACACAATTAGATTTCTAATTAAAAATACATTCATAGTCTCTAGTCTATAGAGGTTCACTTTTTAAAATAATTATCCTCCTAGCACGACATACACAATTTTATTATCTTCACTGATTTGATTTAAAGGTTCGACTTTTGGAACTTTTCAGTTTCTAAGTCGTTCCACAATTTGAAATTGTAGACATCAAAAATAAAAGATATATAGTGTTTAAAGGTTTGGTACAATTGGGATAAATTACTATGCAACTAGCAGCCAAATCTACTTATAGAAAGTTCGAGATTCACATGAAGCGCAATTATATAAAGTAATTTTCACAGGTAATTAAATACATTTATGTCTTTGTGCTCGAGAATCCTCTGGAATTTTCTAGGTACTTTCTGATTCGTTTATACGAGTTCAATATTCATCTTCAATATTCTTAATTCTAATTAAAATTCAACGCAAACTCACCAACTATGGTATAGCGTAGACGGATGATTCCGTCACCCAATGTTGATTATGCTTTAAAATAGATTCTAATTCGACCGTTGTTACTATTTCCTTTCCTACGCTTCAGACGAAGTCGAAGTTTTTGGGTTTTTCACATTTCCCTTCAAGAGAACAAAGCAGGGCTGACAGACTCGGACTGGGCGAAGTATTCGCAAACGGAATATTTCGGATTCAAATCTACTGCACCTGTAAACAAACGGTTGCAATCAGTATTGACATGTGTAAAATATACAATTGGCAATTTGGCGAGATGTGGTTGGCTTACTTGGAACAAAATACCGCTCCACAGGAACGGCAGTGATGACGTCGCTCTGTCATAGTGAATTTGGTTTTACAAGTACCACAAGCATCTGACACATCGTCCCTGACCCAATGGTCAACTCTTCCAGCTGCTGAGTCAGAAACTGCCCAGGAAAACACTCGACCTCGAGCATCTCCAACGTATACGTTTTTGTGATCACTGTAAAAATGTTACAAACAAACTGTAATTGGTGTTCACAAAAATAGTACTTTGGCAAATTCGCACATACCGTGAGACAGTGATGGCGGTGATACTGGCAGGCTCCATGTTATCTTTCCGATCGTAGGCCGTATGCATCGTGAGCTTTCCACGGAAGACCAATCGTTTTTGCCAAACGTGATCCTCTCGAAGTTTATGTGCAGCTAGAAGCGCACTTCCATGACTCAGTTTCCGTTCTTGCTCTTCCTTCCGTAGAACTGCAATTTCAGTCTCGCTCAGAACATCGAAGGACTCTTCGGTTTCAAAACTAAGACTATTTTCACTTTTGGAGCAACGGATTGATACACGACCGGGAGCTTCTTGTTGACCTTCATCTCCTTCGGTCTTTGGTGTTGCATTTGAGACTTGTTTCGGAATGTCGCTTTTCCGGTTTGCTTTCTTCGCTTCGCTAGATAGTTGTGAATCTGTACGGAGATGTGCTGGGCTAGCAGGTCCGGCGGAATCCGAATCTTGACGAGAGGATGAGGTTCCAGAACTTAGAGCACGTTGACGACGCATGATTGCCTTAACTTTGTCATTTTGTGTTTCTGAAAACAATAGGTGAACGCCAGCGTTGTAAACCATCATATACAGCTTCCGGTATGGTAATCTATGGTAATTTGCATTTACCTTTCTCTCCCGATATGTCGATCAGTTCCTCCACTTTCACTTTATCCACATGTGACACAGAAACTCGAGTAGTGTCTCTAACATCTTCCAAACTGTCCCGATCCTTATCGGGATCAAAGACATCAACACCCAGAAGATCTAGCCCTGGTTCCTGTTCGTCTAAATCATCATCAACCTGCTCAAGAATTGGTTCTGGCTCAACATGTTCTTCAGAGTCACTTGCAGTAGCAATGGATGAGTCATCCGTCAAGCTGATTTGATTTACTACAGTCTCATTCCCTTCTTGATGGCCTCGAATGTCATCCTTTGGCACTTGAACGAATCGTACGGACCACATCTGAGAGATCATGAAAAATATATGCTAATTCCAACGCAAAACAAAATAATTTGTATAAAAAGCGAATACTTACCCGAACAATGCCATCGGTAGAACCCGTAATCACCACATTATCAGGATCCCATTCATTCAAATAGGAGAAGCTGACGCAGAGAATTCCTTGACTCATTCCGCCGCCTCCACCAACGCCTGCCGTGTCAATTTGTCCAATAGGATCTCCGTTAATTGACCACATGCGAAGCCAGGAACCATCACACGATGCAATGTCTCCTATTTATTTTCGAGAAAAAGTGTTTATTTGTATGTTAAAAAAGAATCCTGAGAGTATATTCTAGAATTCAAACCTGTAAGCTCGTTTACACCAACGGCATCAATGGCTGCCGTATGCGATACAAGTTGACGAACAAATGAAAGTCTAGCCAAGTCCCAGACAATACATGTCAAATCCTTTGAGCCAGAAACAATTATGTTGTACGATGGACTGCAGGTGAGACAGGTAATTGGTTCGGAATGTCCATACAAATGTGCTTTGAGCCGGAGTTCCTTGTCAACGACGTCCCAAACGGAGACCAGCTAAACAGAAATAGTCCATGAGTATTTGCATAACTAGTTGAAGCTCAAGCGCCGGATTTGGACATGGTTTGTTTACCGTATTAGTTGACCCTGTAATAGCTAGCTTTTCTGAAGCGGCAGTGCATGTCACAATTTCGCCTAAGCTTCCCATCCAGAGCTCTTGCTGACATTGTTCCCAAATGAAGAGTGGTCGATCTGTGTCAACGTGACAGACACGGACACTGCAGTCAGCAAATCCCCAAGAAATATACCGGGACGAGCTCATAAGAAACTTATTTTGTTCAACAGCAATAATAGCATTCGACCGGTCCAACGGCATAATTTGTCCTGCAAACAAATTATTCAAAATTAAAAGGGGCGAACAAACTATTTTGAACATCAAAAGCATGTACAATTTCTGCGTTGGATTATACCTATACCTATTGGTCCCTTCAACTCCTTGATTGGTGTCATCGTTGGTCTCAGATGGTCCACATGATGAAAAAATAATTTTTCACCAGCCACACTGGAACCTTGACTAGACACTGCAGAACCAGCCGTGGCTGCTAGAGCCAAAAGCGGATTCGGTGATTCCAAAATATTATATGGTTTCATTATACCCGATCCAGAACTCAGGCTTCCTCCGGAACTATTTACTCGTTTCACTGGATGTGGTTTCTTGAATAACTGTTTCGGAATCTGACCAAAATTGTTTATGAATCCTATCGTAGCATTTTTCTTTAGCGGGTCATCAATTCTAAATAGATCAACAAATTGTGCCTCAATTAGTAAAAGCGGGGATGAAATAGCCAGGTTTTAGTCATATATTAGTTCGGCCAAGACTTACGTATAAATATCCACATTTCCTTCGTAAAACAAATGATGGAAGACATTCACAGCTTCAACGGCAGGCGGGCCTTGTTGCCGATATCCGAAGATCAAATCAATCCATTCGTGTAGATGTTGAGAAACATAGTCTGACTCAAGTGCTTCGCGATGAACTCTGCAAAACGACATCCATTACAAGCTAGTACTCAAAGTATGAGGTAGAGGATTGTCATTGCGTGTCACACCTTATAAATTCTACAGGGTCATCTTTTGCCCATGGTGGAAGAATGACATCTCCCAATGAAACTCCATTTTGCTTGGAACCCAAATCAAAATTATTCGAATTCTTTAGAAATTCTGGTAGATAAAAGAACTCTGGAATAAGCTCCTTGACATCAGCCATATTATGTTTGGAAGCCGAAGTCCAAGCTTCTCGGATTGAATGAAACATTCGATCCGCCAAATCAAAGTGTCCACCCTGGAAGTTTCAAAGATAAATGGCACTTTGACTATTAAGTTAAACAGTTTTATATTTTGAAATCTAGAATCGTGAAACGTTACCTGTAAGCGTAGAAAGTGTTGCGCAAATGGTTCCATTCGTACGAGATACGAACAGACAATCATGGCCGACGAGTAGTGCGTTCCGTAATGATACGGTGGTGTTTCCCCATGAGGATCATCCCACTCCTTGAATCTCTTCACAAATTGAACTAAGCGCCCATTGGACTGTGCACCCATGGGTTTGCTCAAGTCACGAAAGGTGCTGGGATCATTAAAATCCAAATACGGAGAATCGTAGTCGGCTATGATCCAAGGGAAGACAGGGTACTGCATAAATAAATACGGTTGAGGTTATGCAACTTAACACTAAACTCAAATATTTGCAGGGTACCTGCATCAAGTCGTTGTACGAGCGCCCCGCAAGTGTATTCATGTACATCAAGTACTGAAAGTTTGAAATCTCTCCTCTCTAAGAAAATAAATTATTTTAAATCCCAGTTCCAAAGTTCGGCGGTCAATAAATGTATAAATTGCTTACCACCCAGCGTTGTGTAACCGAAGTATCTCCAATGAGGGATGAAAACAAACCCGCACTTTGTTCTACGCTAGCTGTTCTCCTCTGACCAGCAACTGACTGCTTCGCGTCAACTCCTGAATCCGAAAGATTCTTTGAAACAGATGTAAACTTCTGGAAAACAACATTCCGGACTTTTCGTGGAAATGCTAGTAAATAGTTGATCCCATCTGAGCAGAAGATCTCAAGAGCGATGGGCTGCAACAAGTATCTGCAAGTTTAAATTGATGCAATCCATTAAGTCCAATTTCTTAAATATTCCTTAATAGCATAGAACAGATTCATAAAATCAGCTTACCGCCTCTTGTGGACTTCTCGTAAGTCTTCATACGAAAACTTCCAACAAGTGTGAATTTTACTCCTGGGCTTAGCTGGAGAAGGACCGCTTCCATAACATTGTGGAGGAAGAATTGGCTCATACATATTTGCAGGAAGGTAGTACATGTCCTTGATTTCTCTCGTCTTTGCCAGAATTGTAAATCCAGAGATAAGATAGAAGTGCTCTTTACCGTAAAGCAAAAGCCCTTCTGCTGTGTCCAATCCCTGAATCTGAGCGACTCGGAATATCTGGGATATTTTTTCATTTGATGTACCAAGGAGTCTGAAGAGCATTGATTGATTGTCAGGATCCGCACTCGTATCCACGATTCCCTCTGTAAATGTATCATCTATGGAAGATTGAACTACGGGAACAGGAACTCGAGGAGACAGATTTGGATCACTGGAAGTAGATCCTGAACCTCCAGCCAAACCCGGGTCTTCAACGTCATCCAAAGAACTGCACATGTCATTTATGAGGGATGGTTGATGCTTGAATCTTTTATGGAATTCTTTCGAGTCACGACTGATTGGTGGGTTTATTCGTCTCGGCTTTGGTGAGGAAACAACTGAGCCAGGACCGGAAGAGACAAGTTCAGGTTCGGAATATGGATAGTGCATGTAGAACATGTCGTTTCGAATTAACTTTTTCCTCATTCTAGAAGGACCCTCGGTGGTGTCCAGCATCCATTTATCTGTAAATATTGAATGTACTCGATTAAAAAACAAGTAAAAGCAAGCAAATATGTTTATGTATCGCCTCACATACCTAAATGCGATGGTTGACTTGGACCCCAGATGCCTCGCTCTCTCGTCAGCTCAAATTCCAATTGTGGGAGGAGCGTATCTCGAACATAACGATGCAAATGCCTCATATTCTCGATATGAAATCTTTCCTGGGCTTCCAGAACGTCTTTTATTGTCTTCACATGCTTGTGTGCAATCTAGTAATCAAAGCAAATTATACCTAAGTACTTCAAAACACAAATTTCTTATCAGAATTACACTGTCGTAGTACTTACATTCTGACACTTTCTGGCTTCTCCCCATTGGCTAACTACATCCTTAGGTGTCTTTTCCTTCTCAGAATCTTTTCTTATTCCAGATCTTCCTGCTAGTCTGGTCAAGCCTCCAGTAACTTTTTGCAATTTAGATTGGAGTTGCTGATGTATTTCCCATGATTGAGACATTCCAGCTGGGTTTCCAGACTTCTTCGCTCCAGGATTTGTTTCTGATGCCAAGTACGCGAGCCACAATTTGTTCGAGGATTCCCCAATATCGTCTCGCAAGGAGGAAAGCGTTGGAGGTTTTGTTGAAGGAAATGTAATCTTGAACAAGTCTTCCACCATTGGTTTCTTACTGATGAATAAATCGCCCCAAACAATTTCAGCTGTTTTGGAAACTTCAATGTCCAGCTGCAATTGAAAACGAAATCCATGTTAACACAGATGTGCAGTCTAATATTTCAGTATCAGACCTCGATTATACATATAGTAAGTACCAATACCAATAGTACCTTTGCTGCTTCTCGAGCGCTTCTTGACTTAAACTGTGCTGTAGCGGAATTTGACCCTGCATTTTCTTCTTCACTCTCGGATGCAGACACAGGTGCAACGCGAACGTGCCACTGCGTCCTATTTCCACTTTCAAGAGAAATAGGTATGCCGTCCACCAGCTGCATGAGGACATGGACTAGACACCCAAAGAATTCTTGTTGGTGATTTCCACTGCCGAAAATAATTGTTCGAACTCCTCGTAATTTCTTCAAAGCTTCAACTTTATCCCATTGGTTCGATTTTCGACTCAATATGAAGAGAACCACACGATTCAATGAATTGTAAATCATATCTGTCGTGGTTGGAGGGACTCGTTTCGTTCTGTGATTTAAATTACCAAACACACAGGGAAATATTATCAATATGCTTGCGTTTATATTACTCTTAACAAACTGAACTGAGCTTATTACCTGCAATGATTTACTAAAATCAAAATGAAGTCAAACACGACGTGTGGATCACGCACAAAGGACTCCAGCCAGAGCTTATCCACAAGTCTGGATAGAAAATGTGCCACTGCTTGAAGGTAGTGTGTCATTCGATCCAGATCAAAAGCAATCAAATGATCAAGGAGTGTTCCAAGGAGATTAGTGTGAAATTGAGTCATGAGCGCTGCAGAATACTGTCCCGAATTAACGTTCGGTAAATTATTCCCAACTGCCACAAGTTCCGCTTCGGTGCTTCCAGCTTCTAGCACTGTGTCAATCACAACGTTCATTCCAACTCCAGTCTTCGACTGAGACTGAGACCCTGAAGCTGACATCCAGTCAATGATAAGCATTCGTAGAAAGTCGAGTATGATTTTCTTGGCAGAGTGGTTCATTAGATTTTCCATTCCAGCAGCGGCAGGGTTAGAAGGGTACACAGGAGCAACTTCACCAACTTTATTTGCCGTTGGAGATTCTTCTCCATGAGTATTGTTGGTCAATGAGGAACAATCCGATTCTGCACCTGCCTTCCTCCCAACCAATACCATAGGTTCGGAATCGGCGAAAGCTTTTACTTCTTCACAGTCGAGAAGATCAGTCAGATTATCCGATTGTTGCGTGGTACCAGCTCTGACTTCGATTGGCATGACCGTTGCCGCTAACGCACTGAGAATCTCGATGGATGTGAATACTCCCTGAAATTCGGGTGTATGCGAGTACAAGTAGCAAAGGAATTGGATAAGACATGACCCAATGTCTGAGTGGAAGCAGGGAGAAGTTGGCTGATTGTGTGGTGAATGGATACTGATAGCAGCACGAGGGTTTCCAATGGATCCTCCGCCGACTCCTGGACTGGTTTGACCTTGTTTGATGACGGATTCGGCGGTTATGAAGCAACGAATGAGAGTTAGCATGGTTATGATTGCATCTTGGCAAAGAGTGACCTTTCCATAGAGTGAAGATGCCATTCGATTGGAGGGTACGGCAAAAACATAGTTCCAGATTGAGTCCAATGTCAGCTGAAAAATTAAGCATCACATCAGGATTTCATCGGGACAAAGTTACCATTTTGATTTAATTGTTATCTGTGAATACCTGATCCGGATCACCAGTTTTCAAGCTGACATTCCTACAGGGTTGACTCAAAACCATAGCACACAGGATCAGCCAAAGCTCCACAGGAAATATTTCGCTTCCTTCAGTTCGAATCTCTTCACATCTTTGTGCAAGAAGCCAACTGAGCTTCACCCAGCCTCCAATCAACCCTTTTCCGCTTTTCCCTGTCAATCCGCTTGAAATGGCATTGGTAACACTTGTTGAACCTGCGAGAACTGAGGATCCACTTCCGCCACCATCGTCTCCGTCCCGGGTATCCTGTCTCTTCAATGGAAATGCGTTTGGGTTCCTTACACCACCACTTTGCTGAGCAGCTAGTGCAGTCTTTCCAAATCCCCAAGCTGAGCTCGTCCCTTCACGAAACTTAGTTTTGAGTCCAGGTGAGCTTGTGATGAGTAGAAGCAAAATTCTCAAAGCCCAAAGTACGGTTGAAGGATGAAGATTGGCAGTTGTGAAAAGAAGTACAAAGTCGAAACCAAGCCGACCGACGAGTTCTTCACAGAAACCCACATTGAGAACTTTGCCAGTGTACATGAGGGAATGTATAAGTTGAAGCGCTTTGTTTCTCAGCTCAATTGTATCAGTTACGGATTGTTCCTTGGAATCGGGTGCAGGCAGAGATCCCACGATAAAGTGGCCGAACGTAATTAGATCAACTGCTGAAGAATTCCCCTTGTGGGCCAGGAGATGAGTTAGCAGAAGAAAAACTGGTCCTTGAATCACGGACGACTGAGTGAGGGTCAGTCGTCGCAAGAGTTTAGGTACAATATTTGCTTCCCTTAGAATGTCCAATGAGTTCTTCGGGTCATCGTTCAGTATTTGCAGGAAGTGTTCGTAGAGTGCTTTCTCAAGATCAACGTTAGCTTGCAGAAAATCGAATTTCTGTAGTGCGAGGAGAGATGGACCAGTAGAAGTTTGAGTAAATGCTGAAGCAGGTGTCGGTTCATCTGACGAGCCCTGTTTCTTCATGACATCTGATGAAGGCGTTGAAGCTCCAGAATCAAAAGGACCTCCAGAAATGCTCGACTTGTCTTTGCTCGACGCGCAGCTTCCAATCAATGACAATGGGCACCAAATGTCAATGTCGCCGAGCAACTCAATAAATCCGGTGCGGTACTCCCGGTGAGTGGAGCTGACTGCGTTATCAGTTGAAACAAGACCAAAGACGAGATGAAGAACTCTCATGGACAGAAGATGTTTCTTTCGTTTGAGTAAGTATGCCAGCATTTGCCAGATCGAATTGTCTACTTGCGTCGTTCCGTTGATGGCGTTACTCTTCACAACGCAGACAATTGCCTTGAGTGATGCATAGAGAGCTTCTCCAGTTGAGGCCATTGCTACGAGACCAATCAGGACCTGAACTCCGCCGACGGCTAGAACGGATTTGGCGACTGGAAGCGGTGTAAATATTCGTACGCCGAGGTAGCCCATTGTAACGCCGCCCAAGGTGCGGGCTGGTCCTATGAGATGTGCAGCGGAATTGTGAAGAATCGAGATCGGTGTTGCGTTTTCATGAGATGAGAGACCAAGCTGAAATATTATATAGAAATTAGGCTCACTTCTTTCAATACAAACAAGCGCCGTTCTTAAGAAATTGCTGTTTTCACCTGTTTGGCTATGGATTTGGCGTCAGTCTTTGAATAAATCTTCCGTATTTTGGCAAGAGTGAGTTGAGATACAGCCATTGCATTTAGTCCAAAGATAATCTTGTCTTCCGCGATCAGGGTTCCGGAGGTTTCTAGTTGTGGAATATAAACAATTTGTTTAATGTCAAAATATCAAAGGTAAAGGTTACTTAACAGTACAAAAGTCATGACTCCACCAACCTGACTGAATCTTAACAGCCTGCCAACTACCAGGATATTCAGGTCCCAATTTCCACAATGAATGAACCGTCTGTGCACTCGGAATCCAGTCTTCAAAGAAGTGAGTGACACCTTGTCGCCATGTTAGTCGAGAAGTCTTTCTCCATATTGGAGGAGTTCCAATGAAAGCCGAATATGCTGCTCCCTTTGTCCGATGCGGATATTCCAGTTTCCCAGCAAATGCCTGACGTCCGTTGACGTACAGAGTAAATGGATGCGAGGATGAAGTTGAGAATGCGAAGAATAAGTGGTGCCACTGATTTTCATGCAGTAGTTCTGGACACCAGACTCGGACTGACCCAGCGGAGCTTCCATCTGGTTCCCACTCACCTATTCCTGAAAAGCATTGAGAAAGTGTATAATAAAGCTGAAGCTAATAGTGCTAAGGATTAGCTTAAAATGTAGCACTCGTACCTTGAGGAGGAAGTTGACTTTCACGAGTTGACACGATCATTGCTTTATCCCTCGCAGAGACAACGATACAAAGACAGAGCCGTTGAGTTGTACCACTATCCTTTGTAATGGTTAAAATTCTGATGGGATGAGGATCCGTCCGTTCACTGAATTTGTCGACGCTGAACCATGTTGAGAAGCTCATTCCAGTCATCCCTATATATTTTGATCGTCAGAGAATATTTTAGTTATGAACCAGTCTCGGAATTTATAGAAGAATGTGTATGTAATGTGTAATAAAATGTTTCAATTCAACTGGTGTACAATGACCCAGGTTAAACTTTGGCGTAGTTGTAAAAAAAGGATGCAAATTGTCTCAGTTCTAGTTTTCTTTTGAAAAAGAAAAGAAAGCCTAAAAATCAGAACTACGGAATTACAACTCAAGGTTTGTAAAAACTCTTAGCAAGACTAGCGAATACAGAATTAAATTCTGAAAATAACCAACTCGCCATTGTCGTGAAACAATGCATTGCAAATAATAGGTAGAATATTTGGGCAAGACATGATTTGTTGAAACTTTCGTGTTACCTCGGTTGACTTTGCTGAAAAACTACTTGAAAAGTAGTTGAAAAGAATCTATTAATTTATTCCTTGGAACAGATCTGGACGCTAAAGAAAGTGTTCCAACATAGGAATCGTTTGGGCTGGTTTAAATGAAAGAAGTCGAGAATATCTACCGTGTTTGTGTGCAAGTGTTTTAGAGTTGAAGAAATCATGTTTTTGTTAAGAAAATATTAGAGTGTATATACTTTTGGGAAATGAAAACGTTATGCGTTGAAATAATAGTGAAAAGAAGGCCAGGCCAGAATCAAAATTACCAGGAAAGACTCGTTCACCCATACCAATGCCAGTCGCCAAAATACTTGAGGATCCAAATTCCGCCCCAATCGGCACATTATGCGGTGCAAGGGAAGGAAGAAAAAGTGCACCAAACCCTTCAGCCGACATGTCAAATTCCACAAATGGTGGGAAGGGTGAAGTGACATTGGAATGAAGATTCGATTGAGATTGTGAAGAATGATTAGAAGTGGACTTTGGCATGGTCATCGAAACCAGTGACTTGACACGTGACAGAGGAACCGGTATAGAAACGGTAGAGATGTTTGCAGAAGGTGGCGAGGACCTTTCACAGTTCAGTGGATTCCCCAATCGCAGAAACCGTCTATAAATAGAAGTAGTTTGTATTAGTCATGGAACCACGGTAATTTATAGGAAATTCGGATCTGGGGGTATACCTGAAGTCCTTGGGACACAAGTAATGTGTAGAAATACGCTCAAAAGCGTAGTGAAGCGGTGAGTGAAGATAGTGACCCTCGTCATTGAGAGCTACGGAGCATCGCTCCAGAATCTCTTCGGTTAGTCCCACTTGTGCCATGACTTGTTGATTGCGTTCATTTCTCACGAGACTCTTGACTAATTCCGCACAATACAGCTGACAGGCGCAGGTCAGGACTGGCTTATCACTGTCTTCATTAGAATCACCCCAAATGGATGGTATGAGCTTCACCATGACGAGTACCACACCGGAGTGAATCACCACGGGTTCTGGACATGGTGGTGTCAGGTTCAACGAACCAACAGATAATTTCTTTGATGTCGATGATCCACCGCTGGGTGTTCCAGGAATGGGACTTTCCGATTCGGAAGGAACACCAGAGGAATATGCAGCATCATCGCTTGAAACTTGTTTTCTAGGTGAAGATCGAAAGGAATTTGAAGAGAGGACCGAAGCGGTGGTGAAGTTCCTTTCGTAGGAATCGATTGATAAGTCATAAAGGAGCCGGAACAAGAATACGCAGAGAACGAGTGGAAACGGAACTTTCCCTTGATGACTCAACGGATCCAAATTAGTTGGAGAGGATGTGAATATTGAATGGAAGATCTGAAGATTTTCTTCTGTAACGAGTGTGGAATTTGAATCGGGGTTAGATGCATTAGTTGGATAGGGCGTGGGTAGATTCAGATTCTGATGCTCTCTGGAGAAACAACCCAAAAGTCTAAGAGTATCTGCCAGACTTGGAACGCAGATCTGGAGAAGATGAATATGAAAATTTAATTTCTAATTTCGTAAATGTACACCTGGGACAAAGTTCATAAGAAATGAATGATTAAGTTCACCTCTTGATGGAATAATCTGGCGTTAGCTGGTTCAAATCTCATTGAAAGTGCAAATGCTGTGAAGATCAATTGAACCAAGTGCATCCGTTCACGAAGGACCAGATTGCTGATATCCTGCTGGAGTAGAAGTCCTTCCATTGAGACTAGAACACTCATTAGGTACAAGAAACCACCCGCCTTTCGAAAGTTTGTTCGTGCTCGATGACTTTCCCGAAAGCATGCGAGGATACCACTCAAAATCTCAATTTTTAGCCCGAGACCAAATTCAGAATCTGAGGAATGCAGAGCGACGAGAAGAGAAGCCATGTCTTCTTCACCGCCTTGACTCATTAGTAGTTGCTGCATTAGACCTGAACGGACAACGATGAAATTGCTCTCATTTTCTAAACAAATGTGACAATAGAGATTAAAGCATGGTTTTATTACCTAAAGCAGGACCTCGCATTGCAGTAGAGTTGGTGATCAGCTGAAGAGTGCATTTCGATCCATTATTCTCTCGAAATATAGTTACATTTTGTATTGTAGTAGTTAAAACCAGAGTCAGCAGCTCAATTACGACTAATCCCAGCTCTTCTTTTACGGCTGCATTCGAGTCTGTTGAATTAAGACAATAGAATTAAGGTACTTAAATCAAATCAATCCATTAAATGATATTTTTTAGGTCATACCAGTAAGATGAGCAGGATTTTGAATATCACTTTCAAATCTATGCAGCGACGTTACGATAACTTCCAAGATTCCAATTTCACGGAACACGTCTTTGAAAATAACATTGTGCTTGGCTAGATTGAGTAACATTTTGACACAGAGTAGCTTGAGTCTCGCCTCATTCTCAATGTCAGTCGGGGTTACTGTCCCATTTCCCAAAACCAAACTGTTCCTATTACTTCCACTACCACTTGAAGCACCATTATTATCATAGTGTCCAGTCTCCATGACCATTGTACTACTCTCACTCAAGTCATTCTTGAGAATTCGAGAGACAGCAATGAGCTCCTTACAAGGAGTGAACTGGAGTTGGAATACAATAAACTCCACTATTTCAAAAAACTTTTGTTGAACTTCAATAGACTTGACAATTAGTTTCTCAGCCATTTGTGGGAGAACTGAGTCCACGATGAAGTAGTTACTCAGATCTGCCTTGAAAATCGCGAGGATTGACTCGAGTATCACACCGGAAAGGAATGGGGTTGTACTTTTGCTAAATACGGATTGAAGAACTTGGAATGCTTGGAGATTTCGTACTGTAACACCTAGTGAAAATCAAAAGTGACTTAGTTTATGGACCTCATTAATCGTTTCAAATATTCATAAACAAGCACGACAAATTACCTTTGGCTCCGTTTGGTGGCAATTGGAATGTTGGGAGTGAGAAGAGTGACTCCACATTGGCCATATTTGGCTTTAGAGCATTATATCCGCACATCGCAAGTGACGCGACGACGAGAACCAAGTTACGAATTGCCTCTTGGCTCTCAGTGCTTGAATCCGATTCCAGTCTACATTCAAACGGAACGATTTATAAAGTTTCTGATTGTGCAGTGATACATTTACGTCCAATATTCAGTAAATTACCTCATTAGGACTTCTATGAAAAACTGGTAACCTTGGGATGACTTAAAATCATCCATGAGAATGGGTGACAGGTCAGAAGAGTCCTTCAGAAAGCAGAAGAGGGTCAGGACCATTTCCGTCACTTCCAAAGGTGTCAATTGGACTCCTCGTCGAAGGTTATCCACGCAGAGTGAAACACAGCTTTTGTCTGTGAATACACGATAACGGATAAGTAAAGGAATATGTACGTCTCTGATAAAAAGTTAAAACACATACAGCAATATCAATTTATGCTTACTGTGAATGTAGGACAGTACAGGCGTCGTGAGTCCATGTGTGGAGATTGTCATCAAAACCTCCGAAGCACTCTTTCTCCACATGGCGTTCTGTGGTGGACACCACGACGTGACTGCAGAAAATAAAAGAGCGAGGTCATCTCGTTTTGCCAATTCCTCTGCAGGAGCTGGATGAGATGAGAGTCGAATGAGGAGTTGAACAAATATCTTCTGAAGCAGAATGCGACGTTCCATTGGTGAGAAGTCTGAAGTGGGACCCTTGGTCTCGGGAGGTTGGATTGAGGGTAAGTCAAAGAAGAGATAGAGACATTTGACCAATGTGGAGGGCACGGTAGCAGCCGTCATCACATCAACCAAATTCTGCTCACCTGCTGAGAGCAAATTCAGGGTTGACAAAAGTGTCCAACCCCGAGAATCCTCCTCACTTTCCGAAGCTGCTTCAAAAAATCTAATAATTGAAACAGCAGCAGCTTCCGTGGATTGATTTGATGCTCTTCTCCTAACTTCTGAAACCATTAGTTTTGACACCACTTGACAGAATGAATTGATTTCAGGAAATCTTTCCACCATGTCAGAAGCTGATGAAGACCCAAATACCTTCAGAATACACAAAACATATGCATAAATTAGGTCATAGTCCTAAACTTCACTGATTTCGTAAAATCAATAGAGAATCAATCAAACCTTGCAAAATAGTGGCAGCATATTGTAGATTTTGTCATCGGATGGAGTATGAAGGTAGTCCCCAAAGAGCTTCCGCAAATGCATGAGTCCAAGGGAAATACTTTGTGACGAAGGTCCGCTGGACGAACTACCTGAAAAACCGCCACCTCCACCGCCGCTTCCACTCCCACCAAAACTACCGGGAGTTGTCCCGCTAATCCAAAGCTTCTTCATGATGTTCATCTCTTACTACGCAGGAGCGTCTTCTTCTATGACATTCTTAAACTATTTAAAGCTTGCCTCGAACATCAAGCTTCAAACGGGGCGGATGGACTGCTGGACGACTGTGTCCGCTAAGATGAAGCTTGGCCTTGCCTTGACCTCGACCCTCCAATATCTTATTTCATGTATTCGTTGTTGTATTACTGGTTAGTTGTGTGTGTCTAGTACGTCATTTTATCTGAATGTTCGTCACTTGTATCCGGTGGCAATTCGATTAATCAGCGACATCTGAAAATATTAGACGTTGATTAACAAAACTCAACCTGAGCACGAAACTAATGTACCATGTGCCAATTGTCACGTAGTCAACAGCTAAAAAGGTACAAAGTTCAGGCAATGTACAACGCAGTAACTATTAAGTCATACGCTGGTTAAACCATAATGCATAGTGTTATTTTTCTGGCCACGTCAATTGTTTATTGTTTATATTTACCGAACCGATTGTTCCCGTATTTTTTACGTCATACGTGCACAAACAAACTGCGACGTATAACGTATATTCATTTTCCCAGTCAAATCCAAGTATACTGTGTGAACTGCCGAAGCTGACTGACAGTTAGTCAACTGCAGACTGCAGAAAATGCAATTTTGACAAATGATAAGTGATATGAAAAATGACGTCACTCCCAATCCACTTCCATGTATTCATGATTCGTGAACTTCGTGACAAATAATTTTTCATAAATAAAAATTAAAGATTTTAATAAAATGCATTGAAAGGACCGATGACCGATTTCCGTCACACCTTGTCCATTACTTATTTATTTGTTATATAAAACTTTATTGTAATAATTCATGTGTAAGTACCTTATTTTCCTGGAAATCTTGTCCATATCCCTGTCCTGTCACCAGACACCAGAAGTTATGTTGTATGTGGAACGTGCTGATCACTTGTCAATTCAATACTGAATTAAGGTTGGACAGTGTCCTCGCCCAGTTTCTCCTGTTGTTGTGTCAGGTGTTTGTCTCGTCTGACGTACTGGAGTCCTACTTCCTGTCTTGTCTACTTCTCTTTTCACTGGATTTGGTTCGTAGATGGAGAAAAGTCCTTTTCCATGAACGAGTAGCCAGAGAACCAGCAGAGATCGAGTAGACGAGAAGAGAAAATCGATGGGTGTGTGATTTTTGTACGTTCAACAGGGCCGATTACAGTGTTGGTCGTTCCACTTACATGCACAGCACATAATGGCAAGGAAGTGGCATTATGTCCCCATCCATCCTCATGCTAGACGCTGATGCCAATAATGTCAAATGCCAATTGCCAATGCAGAGGTGGTGTGTGGTGTGTGCTATTTTTGCACCTAGACCTAACTAAAAAACTAAAGACATTATTGTAAATTGTAATATCATTCTGACATAATGGATTAGGGTAGTGTCTCGTCTGTAAGGTTGCTGCCAAATTATGATGCCAAAGTAATATAATATGTCTGTTATAAATATTCTTTATTGAGTCTTCCACTTAAATGTATACACAAATGGGACAACGGTGTTTACAAATTAAGTATTTCGTGAAATTTTGCAGATGCTGGTGTTGTAGCAAGTATACTTATTGCGTTACCGCGCTGGATTGCGATACTATAAGTCTGCTGTAATTAAATTAAATAACAAACAAATTACTTGAAGCTTATGAAGACAGATTTGAACCTGGCTTTTGAGTTAAAAAGAATGAAAAAAATGGATACATATTGGACCTGAATATTCAACTCCAAAGAATTATATCGATGAGGTGCACATAAGAATTGACTCGTGAACTAATTAATTGAAATGAAGTACAGTTTCTATGTACTGAACAACTGGCATTGAATTTTGTTTGCCGCAAAAAATTATAATGAATTCTTATAATCAATTTACAAGGTGGAGAAGACGCCAGGCCAAGACACACGCATTGATGTAAGTCTACTACACGAAAAAATTGTTTGATCCGAAATTCTGGTATGTAATGTATGTATAGTGTATAGCGTATTTATATGTTGTAAAGTTGTAATACCGAATACTAAAAGCCACGTCAATGTTTAGAATCTTAGATAAAAGGTCGCATATTATTTTAATGAACTACGAATATATATCTGATTTGTTTGCATCAAACTGATAGATGATTCTGTTAATAATTTCTAATTAGCATTGATTAAAATTATCATTGATGTTCTCACGTGTATATTCGTCACGCGTCACATTCTTGACTAATTTGGCTGCACCTATTTAATAAGTTAGCTTGATAGACGAACATTTTATTGAAATCTATTCGATTCGAGTTTGTATGGATAAAATTAAAGTTGATGGGTTATAGAAAGACCGACTGGTGCGGCCGTCCCAGGAGCGACCTCAGAAGCGTGTATATTCGTGCATCCGCATCACAGAGAAAGCTTTGACGATGACGTCACAGTGAAAGGCTCCAGGGACTTCTTGATCTTGAACTGAACATCCCGAGCATGAGCATTTGATTATTCCCTTCGCCTTTCACTTACGCCTTTCACGTTGCACAGAACAGACAGCAGCAGCAGGAGTACGAATGCGGAAACCGGAAAGCTGCTGTTCTCTATGCTACTGTTGTAACATTTCAGAATTGTGTTGATGAATGTGATATGAATTTACTAAGTTTTTTTTTTATTCAATTAGATTTTGGTTGAAATCTAGAAGACATTTACTACACATTTTAATTATGAATTATTTTCTTTAATTGTTTACACAGAGTGAATTTATTCTGGAAGACAGGAATTAATTTTAACAATAGTGGACTACGGAATTCTAACGAGCGCATACGCAATACGATACGAAACTAACCGTCATGGATATTAACACTAATGAGATAATGCTAAACGGTTATTAATCAAAATTACGACACGTCGATCTTCAAGATCCGAATTTTAAGATTTAAGCTTAGTTATTAAAAATGAAACCCAGTTTTAAAATTCGAATGAAAATTCGATTTACTTTTTCGCCTTGCAGTATTCTATCCAAGGTTTATTGTCCAAGAAAGCAGATATCATCAGGTTGATGGAGACACCTTGACTTGGTCAAAAATTAGGAAATTACAATGGCAAGGTTTCTGATTCAAGCGACGTTTGAATAATCAAATAAATTAACATCATCCACAAATACATTTAATTTCTGAAGCTAAGTACGGTTGTGTATAAAACTTATTTTGGATGTTTTGACCTGGTACAGACGAATGACCAAGGTTTGTTGACACTTCTGCTTTGGTAAGAATAACCTTATAAGGCAGAAATCATCAGCATGTCAAGACACCTTGCGAATGACATTCGTTCAGTGATGAATATTAGATGGAAGATAGGCGGAAGACGTGGGATGATGCGGAGAGTACATGCGACTCAGTGGCGTGAAGGGTGACATGATCGGTTGCGGCGGAACATTCTGATTTTGATGACAGTCCACGCGGAGTATTGGATTCCCACCGCTCCCACCACTACTCCCACCACCATTTCCGCCCGTATTCCCGTTATTCAGCCCAAAGTGATGATTGTGATGTCCATGATTGTGCGGATTGGCTTGAGAACTCTTGCCGGACACCCGCTCTCCCTTCCCATTGTTATTATCAGGAACGGCCATGATGTCCGACATGAAGGAGATGTATGTGATTGCAAGTCGGAGTGTTTCGATACGAGAGAGCCGCTTTTCATATGCGAATGTTGGAACCTAGTGGAAAGCAATGCTATTGTTTTAAGATCGGGATCTACATAATCAATGTACAGAAATCAATGGAAAACTGAATAGGTTTCAAGTTTCAAACCGTACCTTTCGCCGTAGTTTATCGAAAGCCTCATTCAGATTAAACATTCTTCTCCGTTCCCGAATATTAGCTGCTCGGCGTTGGGCCATTGTTGCAACCCGCCGTCTCGGCTTTTTCGTTGAAGATTTATGAGATCCAAATCTGGAAATTATGAAAATGTAGCTTTTATGATAGCGCTTATATTTAGGAATTAAAATTAACCTTTTGATCTTTCAATTCAAGATGTCAAGTGTCAATGTTATGCTGGAGCTCGACACAATTCGACACAACTATTTTACAGATACCCAAAGAGGTATCGAGATTTTACCCAAAACTGTCGAGGTCAAATGGTTTACTATTTTATATAATATTACTTCCTTTGCATTTATTAAATATAGTTGAACCGGAAATATTAAAATTGGTAATGTCTGATGGCATAGAATTTCGGAATTCCGGGTATTCCATAGTATTTCAAAAGCGTTAACAAAACAAAAATTGTTAGCTTTTCAATTCTACTTTTAAATAGGCATTTACCCTAAAAATATTATATTCCAAATTCCAAATTCCAATTCAAATAGTCTAGAAATTTTACTATGATGCTCGTGACAAGACAAGAGTTTTGGGTCATATTTAACTTTAATTTTTTGTAACTCGGTAGTTAGTGAACTTGATTCCATCGGACTCGCCTTTCTTCTTTGCAGTTTAGACCTGCTCTTGTCACTTGTTTGTTACCAAAACATTACACACACTTGGTCTAGGAAACGTTTTGCTCCAGCAAAAACGTTAAAAAAGGGTTAAAAATTGATTATTGTAAAAATAATTCTAAGTTTTACAAAAAAAAAGGAATACCTGACCTGGGGAATGGTGGGATTTTTACATAACCCTTAAGAGAACATACGCCGAAAATTAGAGCATTCCTGCCGTAGTGCGTGGTAAGCTACGTTTTTCAAAATGTCCAACTACTTATCAATCAAGCCTCGTAATGTTAAGGTACTTCATTTATCAATTTTGGTTTAAAAATCAGATTCTTTAAAAATACATGTCTCAAAAGTATTCAAATTAAATGCTATTCACCAACATCGCACCGAACGTAACCAGCAAACGTTCAAAGAATTATGTTCAACATAGATGGAAGGAATATAAATTGAAAGCTTTAATAAAATAACACTAGATTTATTTATTTAATCTTTTTTTTATATTTAGCCATTTTGCTGTATCTTTCGCAAATAAACAAAATGAATGTCCAGATTAATCGGAAACTAGAAACCAGATAAGCGAGATCTTTAAACTACTATTAGAAATCAAAAATCATTTTAACCTGGGTCCCGCACCACGCCCATTGCTCGTTGGAACCGGCGACGGCCAAAGGTCAATGGCATGAGACACTGACAAAAGGTCAGTTGGATGTTGATGCGTTTGAGATTGGAAACCCAATGAACCTCGCTGAGGTCCAATTCCAGTATCCCAGAGCGTACCACCCCCGCCGGATGTTGGAAGACAGTTTCCAGAAATAAGATTTCCATTTTGACTACCGGAAGTGGAACTTCCGCCTGCTCCAGTTCGCAAAGCCGCTGTTAAATGGTCCGCCGCAGTTGAGGGCGTGTAGAATTGACCCATTCGAACTTGAAGAGCTGTTTGAAGATGATGATGGTAGGCTAGCTCGTAACTGGAGGGTGGGGGTGAAGAGTAGGAATCCAGACTAGTGTTCTGTGCCTGATGACCGTTCAGACCGGCCATCAATTGAGCAGAAAATTATGTCAATTTTGAATCAAGGAGTTAAATTCTGAAGAAATGCAATCTTTGGTTTTCTAGCTGAACAAACTTTGGACAGAGTGACACGGGTTTGAGCGTTCGAAGCAAACTGTTCCGAAATTCGGGAGCTCCGGGTTGAAATGATAACACAGGGGGTGGTTCCTGCTTTTTTTGGTGAAAGTGGGCAGCGGCTTGGAGAAAGATGGAATCTGGTACGGATCTCGAATCTCGCCGAGATTTTCTTTACAGCCATTTACTTTCAAAGATTTTCTATTGATTTTGGAGATGTGTTTCGGCTTGTGTGTGGAATACGAGTTGTCGTTGTTCTTCATCTTCTTTTCATTAAAACTCGAAATTCCCTTTTACTATTAATTATTTATTGTGTGCGGCGTGCAACGGACGAACGGACGACTGACTACGCCTAAACCAGATATTTGTGATCATAATATTAAACTAACTACATAATACTATTCTCTAACCAATTTTCAAGTTCAATTTCAATCAATTTCTGTATATTTTAAGTGTTTGGTTATGCGGTCTAGTATTTTATTGATGTTCATATCGGACAAGAATATTCGGAAGATTTCTTTAAATTGTTCACTTGAACATTTATTAGACCAACCCAAGTTGGGCTTATACAATTGCCCTTTCTGTCTGTCCGACTGTCCGTCTGTCCGTCTGTCTGTAACGTTTTGAAATGGGAAGCCAAGCGCATATTTAAATCCGTTTACTGGACAGCGGTCGTGCGCCTTTCTTGAAATAAATATAAACTGGCTATAGTAGCCAATAAAATGTGAATAAGAACCAGTTTATATTAAGACAAATGTAATTAGGTATTAGAAAAGGGGCTTATACCACGT